>JAHZNH010000001.1:0-11703 GCA_027744355.1 Tyrannoseira gladiata
TCATGATACGTGTCATGACCGTGTAATTTATTGTTGTTAATTATCCTTTCATCTCACCCCATTTTAATTAACCAATTTAGGAGTTCTAATCCCGCTCCCGCTATATCTATCTCAGGGGAGGATTTCCCAGAGCCGAATCAAAATCAAGTCACGAGCACAAAGCATTTTTTTTCTTGTACAACATCCGCAACCCTTTGGTCGGGAGCTTTTTTACATTGCGTCACCCACCCATTCCCATTCTTAGGTTTCTCTCCCGGTTCTTGGAAGAAACTCGAATTTTAAATTTTTAATATAGTTCTTCGCAGGTGAGACTTCGATCACTGCATGGGGAGCGAAAAGCCCGAAAATTGCATCCACTTCCCGTTAAAAGAAACTCCCCATTTTACCGCTTTTCCCCTCACGAAATTCCAAACTCACCAGGGTCAATAATAGCTCTTCTTGAATTTGATGATGTCATGCCAAGTTCTTATTCCGCTTATTGCTCTCCCAGTTCCAACAGCGGCACTCAATTTTCCTCCCTTTATCGCTTTGTCACACTTTTCCCCAAAGTGGTCTCGAAATAGCTCGGTGTTCAGCTCAAGTGGGTGTGAAGTGAAGTACCCCCACAAAACCAATTCATCTTGAGTAAGTGCGCAATTTTTATGTATTTTTTTAAAAAACACTCTTTTCCCTCACCGCCTTCCGGGAAACTATCCCACGGAGCTTAGAAGTCGACTTTTTCATGGATAAATAAATAATCCGAGAGCCCACGCTAGGACAAGCTATGCCACTCAAAATCTCCAAGCCAGAGTCAGAGTCCCGCTGAAAATGAAAATGACAATAGGTTGATTCCTATTACGAACTGAAGATTTACTTTAGGAATTCATAAGTCAAAGTGAATGAACGACGTAAGTGGATGAAAGCTTCGTGGATGGGAGAAAATATGCAATAAAAATACCATCAGAAGCATTTCCCCAGATTTTTCAACTCAAGATTTATTAACAATAAGTTCAATTCACACGTTTTTATTGCTCGCCTCGCTTCATGAAAGGGGAAGGAAAAGATCAAAAGCCCGCTTAATACCCGAGACCGCGAGCGAGCGTCGCATCCGCTTGTGAAAGTACTTAGGTAGTCGTAGTCAGTACTTCGCATCCAGTAAATGAAGTGTTGGTCCCTGTAAACAACTTCGATAAGCGAGATGAAACGACACTGTGCCGACCCCACAGAAGACACATTTCCCTTCGCCAGAATTAATGAATTGATGTAGCGGAAATCCATTTTTGCAAACATTTTCCTTCTCAAGTCTCCTCATGCCCAACACACAATTTCCCTGATGCCTTTATGGTCACTCAATATTTGGACTTGGTGTTTGTTGGTCCTTGAACAAAACGGTTACGATCTGTTATGTAGCCACTGGATTTTATGGATATGGTGATCATGATCATGATCGCGATCTCCCGAGTCCCGAGATCATCTTCATTTTTTTGCCCACAAGTTGCGTTTTCCCTCAATGTTGCATTTTGCCGTAGCGTGGTTGGTGAGTGGCGATCGAGTAGATTCAACATTCTCCAGGATTCTTTCTTATTTTTTTGCCTTTGGAGAATGGGCCATTTCACAAGGAAATAAAATTATAGTGATGATGCTAAAGCCACAAGTGCCTGGAAAAAATCAAGGAACGTCCCTACTCAATATTCCAAGGAGCAACAAACATCCCTCCGGAGCCTATGACTGCTAGATACTGTGCCTATGTCATTCATTTTTTTCTTGGTGGATGCTGGAGCTGGATCAAAGGAAAATGGCAAAAAATACTTCACTCTCACCACACACATGTATGACCATTACTTTTACTATTACGATGATTATTACGACTCGCGAGCCTCCACGCTACAAATATTACCATTTTTTATGGACCGGGAATAATAATACTTATGCGATGTCCAGTGAGACCAAGTAGTAGCAATGATGGTGGTGGTGGTGGTACAGTCTGGAGAAAAAAAAGAATTACAGGGAAATAAAATTATAGTGATGATGCTAAAGCCACAAGTGCCTGGAAAAAATCAAGGAACGTCCCTACTCAATATTCCAAGGAGCAACAAACATCCCTCCGGAGCCTATGCCTGCTAGATACTATGCCTATGTCATTCATTTTTTTTTCTTGGTGGATGCTGGCTGGAGCTGGATCAAAGGAAAATGGCAAAAAATACTCCACTCTCACCACACACATGTATGACCATTACTTTTACTATTACGATGATTATTACAACTCGCGAGCCTCCACGCTACAAATATTACCATTTTTTATGGACCGGGAATAATAATACTTATGCGATGTCCAGTGAGACCAAGTAGTAGCAATGATGGTGGTGGTGGTGGTACAGTCTAGAAAAAAAAAGAATTATCTATAAACTGACAACAACACAAGCTCGTGGAATCAGCGATGCCGTAGTAGCATTATTCATGCTCATACGATGCCGATATACTTACTTTCCAAGCAGCTAATTCCATTCGTTCTATGACACACTCCCCAAGTCAGTAAAAAATATTATTCAATTATTATTACTTCTCTTCAGAGGATAGTACTTTCCACCAGATCCTCCACTAGAAATGCCGTCGTCTTCCTCCTCGTCGTTGTCGTACTACCATCGTTTTTTTTTGCCTATCGTTTGCTCATCCTCATAATTTTTGCATTTTACTGCCACACCAGAAAAAAACTACCGTGGTAGCCACATGGGGCAGAAAAAAATGCTGGACTTCGAAATGCTCTTTTCTTCATCGTCCACTCCAACTCCAGTCCTTACATTCATCTTTCCTGCGGAACAATGGCTCGACTAAACCGTGTCTACAACCAACCGGAAAAATATCCCTCTTTTGCGGAATTTATGATGGTAAATAAATTTAATTCAATCTCTTTCTTCTTAAATGGCAATGGACTGGCCGACTGACTGGATGGACCTGGAGCTGGAAGGAAGGAAGACGACGAGAAGGAGGATTGTTGTAATGTAACATAATGTGTTCGACGAGCATTTAATTTATATCCTATTTTTTCCTCTTCCAGGCAATTCTTGTCCTTTTTATGATGATATGGTGTGGCATGGCATGGCTTTTCGTTTGAGGATGAGCATGATGATCGGAATGAATGATGCTGCCTTTTGGAGGAGGCATCCAAGATCATCTTGTCGATGTGCGGTGGTTGGTGTGTATGCTTGTGGCATGTCGAGGAAAAAGATACGAATGCGGGGGATCCGAAGGAAGGGAATGCTGTAAACACCACATCTTTTTCAATTAGTGAAGGATACCTCGAGAGTGCTTCATTTATCTATTGCCTAACGGATATACCTCTTTCAGGGAAAAATTTTTAGTGGCAAAGAAGGATTTCAAAATACTTCATCGTGGAAAGTTATTTCAAAATCAAAATTTCGGAAAGTTTTTCTAATAATATCTAAAGGGCATGTCAAAATTCCCCAGAAACGTCTTATCTAACCGGGAGGATTTTGCCCTAAAACTTACCACTGTCTGTTGGCCGGATCGTCACATTGCAAAATGCTTAAGCATGCCTAAAATGATAACGACTGAAAGCCGCTCATGATCGGAGTTCCTTTGAGTTTGAGATATGGTGCACTTGTTCCGCGTGGTCATTACTTTTAAATATCTTCAAAGGACTGGAACGGGTTTCTTCTCCTTCCTCGTTCTCTGTTCCATATTCTATCGCAGAAATTTCAGATAAATTAGTACGCATGTGATGCGATCATTTTTTAAAACTTTACTCCAGAATGGTAGAACTGTCACAATTGTAATGCTCGAATGAGTCAGGAGATGAGTAACTCCTCAAAATTGTATATTTTTGCAATCCTTTTGCCAAGAAAAGACAAAGAGTGATAATAATTCCCGGAAATATCCTATCTTATCTTGAGGATGAGGAAGAAGTTTCCAAGAAATTGCTTGACCAGACCATCGAAGAAATAATAAATCTGGTGGAGAAGAACTCAACTCAACTCTCGGGAAAGCATTCAAATGAGGGAATTTCACTCTTGAATGAATTGAAAATGGCCGGGACAAGATAATTTTTGGATACTTTATTTTCGACAAATGGCCCGGAGTGTGGCGTGGTGGTGCATCTTAAGAAGTGGAGTCAAACCATCCTGAAAAACTATAATATTTTTCAGTTGTAATTGGAGAAGAGGATTTTCCCCAGTTTATTATGAATGAGAATTGCGGAAAACTTGTCAGCGGCAGTAGGGAGCCGTGACTGACTGCAAATATAAAGAGCGATTTTCATTTTCCTCGAGGAAAGTGTGTGTGTGCAAAGGAGGGAAATATTTATGAGGGGAAATGGGCATATTGTTCAAAATGTTACACAAATTTTATGACACTTTTTCAACTTCCAAACTCGTTCTTGCGGCGAGGAGCAGAGAGTTCGGCCAAAGTTTCATCATTCATGCGGTGGTGGTCGACAAGAAAAAGTTTTAAGTTGTTTCTGGGCAAAATTTTAAATACTGTGGGGCATAGCTGGCAAAACTTAAGTTCTTGTAGTGCAGTGTACATATAGAAGTGGTATGAAATGAATGAGAATTATGAAGTGGATATTAGTATGCAAATTTCGCAAGGCGACATTTTTTACAAAGTCAGTTCACTCGTGTTCCTCTCAATATATTTTCCTGTCCAAGAACCAGAAAGTTGAATCATATGCACGACTACGTACTCTCTCTCAGAAGTCCAGCTCAGATTTTGAGTAAACTTTGAGTAAAAGTGAGAAGAAGATTAAGAGGACCGAAGGAAAATGAGGGGAATAAGTCATATTCACACACGGACAAATATGAGTAATTTGCGAAGGCCCCTGAAAATGACAAATGATGATGGGGGAAAACTTGCAGAGGACCAAAGGAAAATGAGGGGAATAAGTCATATTCACACACGGACAAATATGAGTAATTTGCGAAGGCCCCTGAAAATGACAAATGATGATGGGGGAAAACTTGCCCCGGTGTGGATAAATAATATTCAAGCTGTGTGGCGATGTCAGTAATGATCGTGAATTATGAATTCAAAATGTCAGCGGTGATGTGCGCTACCGACTCGGAGAAGCATGCTTATTTTGCAAATACGATGCGTGTACAAAACCTAATTTTGTACATATGGCTGATTAGACCCCAATACATTAATGCTACCGTTATAATATAAATCCTAAAAGTAATAGAATTATTTCTTCCATCTGTTTAATGATTATGAATAGTTTAAGATTATTGAATTGATTTTCTCCGAGATCGATATCTATGCCAGAATTAATGCCGTCGAGGTCGCCAATTTTTCTTCAGGCTTCCACCCTTATCATCAGTTTCCCCTCCTATTATACAATTTCATCCAATAAATAGGAGTTTGCAAAATACCGGAGCAAACGCAAACGCAACAATAACAACTCCGAAAGAATTCCTGTTATTCATCATCATCCTCAGAAGAAGAGGAGAAAACAAAAGAAATTTTCTCGTCGGTTATTGCGAAACCAGCAGGTAGTCCCAGCATCCCCATCCTGAATTCTTCTTCCCCTCATACAAACACAGCCACAAATACAATCTACAAATAGGGGGAGATTAATGTGGACGTCGACAGGTTGAGTTTAGCAGATGTCAAGTGAAGGGATGGGAAATCACATTTCGCACAAAACATCACTATAGAACAACGGAAAAAAAGTTACAATTATTAGTTTAGGTGGGTATCATACCTCCACGTCATAAGCATGGCATTGATGCATGAGCCCACTCTAATTGTAATCGTAACAGGGAATAAGTTTTTCGTGAAAAGGGGAGAAATCGGTTTCATTTCGGGGAGATTCATCTCACTAGTTAGGTACTTTTGTTTTTATTGTGGTGTGGTACATATCTTGTCAGTCTGACTTGGTTATTGAACTTTCGGGAGAAAGAAAGATACTATAAGTCTGATTGTAGTGATGATTTCGGGTTTCTCATCTCACCGCAGATGTTCCCTTTTTATCACGCGGAGGTATCTTATCAGATCTGATCTGATGATGATGATCACTTCTCAGGATCACACCATACCACTTCTCATCGTCGCGTCTAATTTATAAATTTTTTTGCAGAAGCCGAGGTCGCATCGCATCGCAGCGACGCGGCTCCTCTCCAATAAAACAATTGCGATGGATGGATGCGTTGCCATTTATCATGAACTCGTTTTTTATTGCGTTTCCCCCACAATAAATATCAATAATCACTATAGCCAATTCAATCCAATCCAAATCCAGTCCACCTCCTGCAAAAAAATGGTCGTATGTACATATTTCTCCTGATTAGCTGAACTAGTTTTCTTGCGGCCGTTGTGTACTGATCTGTTATGATATCAGGAGGCACAAAAAATATTAATTGGTTTAGCGAAGGCTCCCAGGGAGGAGGGGTGTTTTCCTTGTTTTTAGCAAAAAAATATTACACCGAAGAAGTTGAAAAAGTGAAATAAAATCCACCAATTCTTATCGCCATTCATTATCACCGCAATTAATTCCCGGGTGGATTGGATTCAATGGAGTGGAACACGTCAACTCCGAGCCAAAACAATGAGATCCTGAATCTAAGTGCTATCTACTGAGCTCCGTCAACTGAGAATGGCAATAATTTGCCACGAAATGAATTGTATTACCTGAATACGGGATCAAGGTCATAAGTTAATTTTTCGAAACTTCAAACGCGTCACATGAATTAGACCTCTAGCTTAAAAGGCCAATTCATCGATTGTCTTAATGAACTTTTGAACACATCCTGGTAAATTTTTTATTCATTGTGGAGGTAGACAAAGGCAAATATTACCCTGAAAATTTGTCTTCCTCTACGCACTTTTTTCCTCCCATTGTTCCAACCTCCATTTCGCAGTTGGCATTAATCTAGACCTGTCCAGCTGTCCAGACCGTCAAACAGAAAACCAAACCCATCAACCCCATTATGAATTTTGAAACGAGGCAAATTGAAAATCGAGCGTTTGCTATGCCATGTCATGACATTCACACTCGTTTACTTACTCCGCTCTATTTAATCAGTCCGTAGTGTGATAAGCAGAATCCATTTCTCATCCCTTAAATCGATTCCACCTCTTCTGAATGTCAAAAGAGGTATGCATAAAACATGCCTCAATTGGACTTTGCTCTTGATTCTTTAATTCTTCACGCATCTGCCCTCACAACATAACGCGAGTGTGGAAAGCATTCTTCACAACTCAAACAAAACGAGAATGAAAAGGACTAGATCCGCCCACCTCACATATCATATCATATCATATCCCGAGTTCCATGACTCCTCACTCACTCACATTGTTTTTTTCGAGACAATGAGCTGTAAAATGAGCGGAGGAGAGGAGAAAAAGATGAAATATATCAAGTGACTCGAAGCGGACACCGATTTTTTCTAAATATTTTAACACTCTCGTAATAAGGAGGATGGTCAAGCAGCCTCATTGAAACATTATCCCCAAAAAAGAGTAAGTCCGAATGTATCAGTTAGGGTTTCACTCCATTCCGCAACGACGTCCACACTCTTTTGGGCTTCATCACTCCACAAAAACACGGGAAAACAATGCGACGATGATGAGGAGAATGAGAATGATGATGAGGATTTGATCATCGTCATGTTTGCACAACAACAGCAACAAGCGAGCAAGCTCGGTGAGTAAGTAAGTAATTCTGATGCTAATGCTAATTCGCCTAATCATCATCGTATCGTATCGTGTTCAGTTCGGGGCTCCGTCCTCGGGATCCTTTTTCGAATAAAAATACATCATCATAATGGGGTAACTTCTTGAATGCTTTGGGATTGGGATGGGACTTGGCTTGGCTTCTTTGAAGACATGGCTCAATTTTCATTAAAATAAATTGTTTTACTCACTTCATCCTTTCTCGCCTTGAGTTGGGTTGAGAGTGTGGTGGTGATAGATATGCAAAAATGGAAGGAAATGCAGGATGATGATGCTTTCATTTTCTTGCAAGGGGAAAAAATCACTGCCCTTTTAAAGGATCGATCGATTGGTCGAGTTCAGTTCAAAAAGGGAAAGGCCGTCTCGGCTCGGAGTAGGCACGGACTACTAGTCTAGATATGCGTATTTTTTTAAAAGGACATGAGCGATAAGAGACGATAAGTAAATAAGCTCAATGAGAATTCGTAATTATGAAATGGACTCGGATTCGATGCTCTCCTTTTCAGAATGAGTAAGTATTTAATCTCAATTGAATTATGAGCTCAGATGGAACACGAAAAATCGCTTGAGGAGTGAAAAAAACGAGAATGGATTTTCTCGAGATTGTCACGAGGCAATATTTATTTGTATTGTGGGGACTGGTAGTAGTAGTAATAGTGATTTGTGATTCTGGTGGTGATTGTAATGCAGGGGCGATTATGAAGACTTGAATTGCTAAACCTAGAGCCGAGATTTTCTATTTGGATATGAGGAGAACCATGAGCCAAAGTCAGAAGAATGACTTGAAAAGTGTCCACCTCTTTAGAAGTCTGAGTGACTGGGCTTGAGCTCGCTGAAGAAGACGTGACTTGACGTTCGTTGATGTTTGATGCGTTTCACAATTGAGAAGTATTTTCGAGGTAAAATGCTAAATAGTTGAGTGAGTGAGTTGAGCTGAGCAAATTGACAGGGACAATGACAAAACGTGTTCCTTCACACTTCTTATCTCAACTTTGTTTTGAGGAAAATCACTGCTCGAGTGCAATAATGGGATTGAGATAATAATGGCGAAACAGTTAGCCAAAACTCTGTGACTGACTGACTGAATCACTAAAAATGACGATCATGAATTGGCGATAAGGAAAATGAAAAAAAAATAAGCGGGACCGAGATTGCTAGAGGACTTTAGAGTGCATTGAATAAAAATGAAACTGTCCTTTAGTAAATATAATGATTGAGGTTGCAACCGCCAAGTACAAGATTTTGAACACGGGATTGGGGTAAGTAAGTACTTATTTGTTCGTCATTTGCTGATGAATTCTTGTTTGTGGTTTGTGAAGTCAATGATTAAAAGGTTTTGAAGCTAAATACAATGAAAGAAGAAATGGAAGAGAAATTGTTGAACAGTGATAAAATAGGAATGAAAAAGTATCGACTTTTACTGATTCAGACACGAAAACTAGTTTTTCGAAAGTCATTTCTAAAGTCTCGATTAAACGCACCATGCGGAAATTGAACGCTAACAAGGTAAATACAATCCAGGTTGGGATTTTATAATTATTATAGGTTGTATTTGCTGGGTATAACGAATATATTTAAGACCATCTAACGAATCAGGGGAATTGAGTCTGCACGCTCTTAAGTACAAATTTCGATCATTGGAACGCATCTGCCATAAGGGGAAATACTTAGCTTTAAAATTTGCCAGAAACGTCACTGCAAAATTCTACACATTTCTGAGCGTTGTATTGCATCATTGTAACATTACATTGTATCACCTATTTGCTATTTTACATGCGACACTTCATAACAAAAGCGAGTAAATCACGACACGACACATTCAAGCTTTTTTCATGCGTCCCCAGAAATCAGGGAAACGGTGAGGCTTATTCTTATAGTGAAGGGAACTACCGTAAATCAAAGGTTGGATGGAGTGCGTGGGCACAATATTTTATTATGATGAATCTATTACGCTTTATTATTATTTTTATTAGGTTCTACTGGCTCTACTTTTACCTGAGTGAGAGGATTGTGGACGAATGATTCCTGGGCATTACTCCTTCCCTCCTCAACTTCCCTTTCCCTCCCAGACCAGACGGCTCATGTGATATTTGATCCTGTCAGAGTTGTCAAGTGGGAAACATGCAAATGCGACGCGAAGGAGGCAGCCTAACAGACGTAGTGGGTCCGGCTACTTCTATAGAAGATATAATAATAATTATTATTATGATATGAAGTTTCCAGTTTAGGCCGGAGCAGGTAACATTATTAAGATTTTTGTTTCAACGAATTCCTCCGTAATTCTCGTTGACGTGACACTTCAAAAAAAGAAAGCCCGCATGCATAGCATTACAGCGTGGCGTGGCATGCACTCGCTGAAAAAGGAAACATATTTGATCTGATGATTATGAATTAGCCTGGGTGAGTTGCCTCTAGTTTGTGGGTTTTAGGTTTGGTGTGGGCCGTGCATGCAAAACAGGAAGAAAAGAATAAATATAAGTGGGGGGATGTGAATAAAAGCCGACAAGACTCTGGGGTCTGTTCTGGTCTGCTCTGACATCATAAAAGAGTGGCCGGAATATAATTTCTCCTCACCTCCTTACTTCATGCTCATTCACTTAACGAGACTGACTCGAGGGAAAAAAGACCCGTGGCTATAGAGCGTTTGCGAAAAATAAACGGCATGGTACACAGGACAGGACAAGTGAGCGCGAGTTACTACTTACTACTTTATGGACCTGCATCGCGTGGCATGAGATTAATTCGTAATGGGAAAACAATATTAGTAGCTCAACACTGTGAAATGAAGTGGAGCACGTGAATGAAATAATTCCGTTTTGAGTTTCCAGACCGACTTGGCATGACGAGATGGGGAGGTGAAATATAAGTGGTGCTTGCGACCACTAACCATATTTTTTTAGAGGAGGAATGATGAAAGGGAAAATCAAGCTTTTGAAATGACAGAATAGTACAAAGGACTGGGTTGTGAACTGAATGGAAATCACTGGTCAAAGTCGGAGTGACCGACTTTTGGCGAGCCTGATTGCTACGAGGCTCTTGGATTGCTCAAGTTTAAGCAATTGGATGGCTAGCTTTTGTCTGCACCTACTTTTCAAATAAAATCCGGGGATGCACTGAACAATTTACGGATTCAGGATTTTAAGTCGGAATAGTGGCGAGGAAGAAATTGGCGGCACGACGCAATTCTGGCATGTTCATGTGGATATTTTCCATAACAGATGCATTAGAACATGAAACCTAAGCTTAAGACATTGCAATTGGTCAGACACATTTATAGCATAATATATTTGATAGCATAATTATTAGAAGCATAATTTGATATTTATAAAAGTACTTTAAGTTAAATCTTTATTTTAGGTCCACACAAACTTTCCATTTTCTGAGACCTTCAAGATTTAATCAGATCCTGAGATTCCGGTGAACCATAATTAAGTCGCAGTACATCATGACCTTTAAAGCATGACTTTAAGCACTTAAAGTCCACAATTCCACAGATAGAAGTTCATCTTATCGATGCACAACTTGTCCCATTCGGAATTCAGCAGAATTCCTAGCTTGAAAACAAAGTGCTTCCGCTTGTGCAACTTTCATGGTAGCTACTTACTCTCCCCCCTTGTCTTCTGAACCGCTCGCAGTCACATCCCTTCCAAAATTAAAGTTTTTCGTTTAATGCAAAGGGCAAAATGATGGCGCACAGGTAAATACAAATAGAAAGTTTTCCCTCCATAAATTTGAAAAATGTATGCCACTCCATCCATATCTATGATCTCCTACCTGAGACCAGACATCACTGCTTACGACTTACGCTCATTCCACGAACTTTTTATTTGCATAGTTACTCCTCCCCTATAAATTTTTTTTTCTGTGTGCCTGGGGCCGTAATAAGACATGAGGTGGGTAGGAAGATGAAAGGGAATATGTGGAGAACACACTACTACTACTACCACCCAATCCGTAGTTTCTCTTTGGAGGATTGAATTTAAAAATACGGAGACATTTACCTTTTCCGGAAATAATTTTGACATTAAAAGTTTTTTT
>JAHZNH010000003.1:0-16913 GCA_027744355.1 Tyrannoseira gladiata
TGGGAAGGAGGACAAGCCCCACCAGAGCCAGGGCAGAACCAAGACCTGACTCCAGATTCTAGATTGTATTCCTATTCCTCCTGGAGAAAAAATTCTCCAGCCTAAGTAAGTCTCGTCGAGTTTTGTCCAGCCAGAGCCAGACTCCAGAGCAATAGGTAATGTTTTATTCCACATCGTGAGCTTTTTTCAACTTCTCCAGACTCCTCGCGACCTTTCAGCTTCTGCCCAGTAAATTCTCCGGAAGAAGTAAGTAGACCTTTAAAGGTTTCATTCCTGGAGAGCTGGAGTGCTGGGTTGGCTTGGCTTGGAGTACTCACTCGAGTGGCCGTACTCGTCGTCGCCGTACTTGTACTTGTTTTCCAGTTATCCGCCATAAAAACATATCACATTCGAGTATTCCTACTCCAGCTATACTAGTCCAGAGTTCCAGAGTCCATCCACCATCCATCCAGGCCCTCTACCTAAATACCTCAGTTCAGCTAGTACCCACTGCATAGTACTTGTTCCATGACTCCAGTCCTGGTCCTGGTGCTTTTTATCCCGAGTTGACATTTTTTTATGCGAAATAGCAATTCCCCATTTTTTCCCCGGCTTTCTATTTCGCTTCGCTCCGCTACATTTAAATCGAGCATTCATCATTCCCTTCTATCATTTTTTATTGCTCAAATTTTCCACAGTTTTTTTACGACTCGCCCAGTAATGAATTGCCCGCCTGGGTGCATGCCACGCCACGCCACGACACAACAGGAGCACATGGAGAAGTCATTGAGGAGGAGAAGAAACTTGTTTGCAGTTTGCACTATAAACCATGTTCACGTCACCAAAACTTTTTTTTCCACCATGGCACGACACGACATCCCATCATAAAAAATGGAGGGGAAAGTTCCTCCAACAAAAAATATTTTATGTCAAATACCAGATTCCACATTCCAGATAAATTCCACATGGAATAAAAAGGAATAATTCACGGCGCAACAAAAAAGTGGCTTTCTTTCACTGAGGCAATATTACCCTTTTCACAAGTCACAGGACTATGGTGATGACGAAGATGATGATGATGATAGATGTATTTTCCCCTCAAAATCGTCGAATCTCCATTACTTACGTAATGCTCGATCCTACACAAAAATTTGTTTGATTTTTGTGACCGATACAAATTGGAAAAAAACCATTTAGCCCGAATCGTGTCCGGTACCTTGTTTCCATTATTTTCCCGAATGAAATTGCATTGCAATCCAAAATCCATCCTAGCCCATCCCATCCCCAGGGAATTGAATTTGACCGAAGACCGCCACCCTTCCATTTTCCATTGCATAATTTACTGTCATCAACTCAAGCTGTGGATTTGTGCCTACGCCTAAGTATTTATCACACTGGAAACCTGGAACTGACTCACGCTGGACATGTGAAAATGGGGTATTTCGAAACTGGACGAATCAATCAAAATGTTATCCATTGTAGTCCGTTGTAAATATTGCATTGTCGCCAAGTCAACTTGCATTACTCACTCCACCAAAATCAATCAACGTCCCTGCGGGATACCATTCGGTATTCATTCATCAATTCACTAATATTTTGGGAAAATAATGAATAGTGCTTTTGTTTTCCAGAGTCCTTGCTTTAAATCATCCATTCTGAAAGTGACTTGACTGATTGGATTTGGTCACTGTGGATGCGATTAAATCAAGCGGGTCAAGCTGTCGCGAAGTCAATAAGTTCTTGTCCAGTTTAGTTTGGTTTTTTAAGTTCGCGATTGTTAATCATGTGATGTGTCTACTATTTTCACTCCAGATGTCCAGAATCCGGGTTTTGTTTCAGATTTCTTTGATTCCTCCAAAACAATCTCAATTTCAATCTGAACTACTTCCCAAAGAATAATTTACAACTAAGGATCGAGCAACTTCTCAACTTCTCCAATTCATTTTTTCCCTTCGGAAAGGAGGCACGAAATGATGACGCAACTGTATCTAACCATCCAATAAAGAATTTCCCATTCTCCTTGAACAATTTAGTCTGATTTTCTCCGAAAGTATTTATCTGTCTGGTAGCTCGTAGTCCTAGTTGCATAACAAATTCCCCCTCCCTCCCCCGGCTGCTTTGGTGAAATGACAAAGGGCTCCTTCTTTCAGGGAAAGTTTAGTCGGGTCTCCATAGCGGCATCTCTTTCTTTTCTTCTCCGAAGTTTTTTCTCCTTTTTTCAGGCCTTTCTCCGTGAAATAATGTAATTTAATCGAGCATTCCATTCCATTCCATTCCTTTCGGAATTGGCTGGCTGGGTAGATCTGGAAAAGTTGCGGAGATGTTAAATGCCCTCTTGAAAAAAAGGAGAAAAAGTTGGTGAAAAAAATTTGCTTAATTTACCATAATGGCTTTTGTAAACCATTCATTCTCCTCGAGCGGCCGGAATGACTAGCCAAAAAGCGTGGATGAAAGGAAGGTGAAAAAAATATGTGTAGAAGAGCTCACAGGGAGAATGGTGATCGAGCAACGAAAGAGCTACCAACACCAACACCACCTTATTCACCATTAGCGCTTAAGTACCTCGGTCTCGGTACATTCATCGAGTCGGTGTGTCGGTGTTTCATTGAAAACGCTCGTTCGTTTTTTGCAAGGAGCCGTTGCCATTATGCCTCCAAGTAAAGTGAGTGAGTGTGTGCGTGGCTACATTCCGAAATAGTGAGAGATAGAATCGCTGGAAAATGTAAATTGAGTGATGTATCGCGTGAACTTAAACTATTGCCTGGGTTTGGTTGGCTTGGCTTGGCTTACTCCAGTTCCAATCCTGGTCCCAGGATCCATTTCCAGGGGAAGTGAGTAAGTAAAGTAAGGCTCACTAGCGCTAATGGAATGAGTCAGGGAGTTTCAGAGCAAATTCTATTCCAAAAATGGGTACCATGTAGCGGTTCAGAAACCTGGAGACTGGAGTTGAGCTCAGGATTTTTTTTTCATGAGGGTGATGGGGACTTTCCGGGTGAGGGGGGAAGGTATTCAATTCATGCTCATGCTCATTTGTGTTTTTCTGTGGAGGTGAGAAAAGGACGGGGAAAAAATTGAATGCGATGCGATCCAGTCAGTGCAATGCATTGAGCAATGAAAAGAGTTGAGTTGGGGTGGATGGCCCCGTAGAAGCACCAGCAGTGCAATAAAATATTATTCTCATGAGATCATTATTGGCTCCTCTCAATTGCGCGGAATGGGAATTGAAGTGGGGGGAAATTGAATGGAATGGGGGTAAACTGGAACAGAGCTACTTACAGTTAGTACTTGCTTCAAAGGTAGGATTTGGATTCTGGATCAATAAAACTATGAAGTGCTTACTGGAGTTGAGGAACTGGAATCGCCCGTAGAATCCCAGCGTGTTTGGGGAGCTGGGGGACTGCAGCTGCTTCCCCTGCAGCAGAGGGGAGCTGTGGTTGGAGTTGGAGTTGGAGTGCACCGAGTGGAATTGGATGACGAGGTGTCTGGAAGAAGAGAAGAAAGACTGGTTGGAGCTCGAGCCGCAGAGGAGGGATGACCAGGGCGTCCGCTCGTTCACACCGTGCTCGTCCACGTGAACAAACATCTTGAGAAAGTCGGCATTAGGCCCGCACCTAGAAAATGGAAAAACAATTCATTAAATCAGTAAAGAATCAAGATGAATCTAATGAGAACCGAGAACCGAGGACCGAAGGCTTTGCTTTCCTTGGCTTCGGCTTGGGAAAATATTGTCGGTTCCCCGTAAAGCCTCCCGGTTCCCTCATTATCCATTCCCTATTCTCATCATCATTAGCATTTTGTTGTCTTTCCCACGAAGCGCCATGACTGACGCACTATCCATCCGTTTCAGTTTCAACATCATCCTCATCCTAAGAGTTCTCACGACAATGTGTCGCTCCAACGAATGAAGTCGTTTAGAGGATCCCGGCATTGAGCATCTCACTCACTCAGCATCTCATTTTTTTCCATCCAGGATCACTTCTCTCCCACCGAGAAATTAAAAATCACGCTTTATCTAATCCAATCCTACTCTCGCGAAAAGGCAAACAAGCTAACCATATACTTAAGTAGTCCGTCCGCTAGGTAGAACGAAGCTCCAGTCCCAAGCTTAAAAATTTCGCCTGGAGCCCCAGACCCGGCGCTTTCTCCTCCCTTCCACACTTGAGTAAGGGATAATGACAATGCTCTGGAAGCCATGCCAAGCCAGGCCTAAGGCTTAAAAATTTTGCCTGGAGCCCCAGACCCGGCGCTTTCTCCTCCCTTCCACACTTGAGTAAGGGATAATGACAATGCTCTGGAAGCCATGCCAAGCCTAACCAAGGCAATTTCACTTTCACCATCATCATCATCATCCTGCTCCTCATCTGCCTCTACATTCCTCATTCCTCCATTCATTCTGACTCTAACCCGTATTCCCCTCTCGAAACATCAGGATTCAGAATCTCCTCCAAATTTTCTTCAGGTTCCCCCAAAAATCCTCCAGGAATGATATCAAGTTTCAAGTTGCCATTGCCATTGCCATTCATTTCCGCTCAGGATATATTCCTTCCTCCAGTGAAAAAGGGCAAGCAAGCAGAGTTTTTTTCCATTTCCTCTCCTTCATTCCACTCCACTCCATTCCATTCCCATTCCAGTATCACTTTCATTATACGCCATTTAGAAGAGTAAACAGGAGCCTCGAAGCCCGCATCAGTCCTTCTCCTCCTCCTTCTTCCAGAGTTTCTCCATGCATACCTTATCAATTTTCCCGGGGTAGGGGCCTACTTTCACTTTTATATTCATGCTTAGTTCTTAGTTCTTAAGTAATACGTTATGTATCATCTGTCCAGATTTCAATCTGGCTAATGCATCACCACTCACACTCAACTTGGTTGGAACTAGGAATTCCCATTCCATCTAATAGCTACGCCAACGTCAGTGCTTTCTCTTCCTCCAGCTCCCGTCTTCTAAGAAAATATTTAGTGACAGGACTTAACAAAAGCCATTCTTCTTCACTTGAAAATTCGCGACATTCGCTCGCGAGTCATTATCACTCTCGTCGTGATTATCATAGTCATTACTGCCATCAGAAAAAAAATGCGGAATATTCCCAGGGGAGGGGGCATTAACCAAGCATAAATCATCCTCTATACCCAAGGAAGACAAGACACTCTACACTGGAGCCTACTAATAGTTCCAGCTCCAGCCTTGGAAAAAATCATGCATAATGAAAGAAAAATGGAGGATAAGAGCAGAAAAAAGAAAAATAGATTTCTGCTTACTCACTCACTCACTCCCTCACTCACAATTCCCTTCCTAGCTACTTCCTTCATCGGGGAGACAATGGAAGCCAGATAAGATGGAGAAAAGTGAAACAGTTACGATTTCGAGAAAAAAGGGAAGAAATGAGGACGATGACAGGGAGAATGCCAAGAAAAAGAACATATTCATTGGAACGAACTGGGAAGAACTACATTACGGCTTCAGTAAAAAAATGCTACTTAGGTACCACTCTGGTGGTGATGTGACTCCATGACATTATTTTTGCCGAGAGCTGAGAACTGAAGCTAAGGAAGGAGTACTGAAGCTATAGTACTTATGGCGCTATATACCATGCGTTGCTCCCCGATAGAATTCAGATTCATGGGCTTCTTCCTCCTTTCTCGAGAAAACGAGAGGAAAGTTTTTGGCCTCGAGCGAAACAAAAGGACTGACTGACTGAGTCTGGGACTGGAAAAAGTAAGTAGGAGAATCTAGCTGGGAAGTACTTTTTTTTTAGTTTTCCAGCATCTGTCACATGAATGAGATATGAAGTGAGCTGAGCTGAACTGAACTGTACCCAGCCCGAGAAAGTATATTCTTCGAAATAGAGGACTCCAGATAGACTCGATAGATAGGTCGTTGAGAACGGGGCTGAGTACTGGAAATGGCGACTTCAGTATTTCTGCTTCTGGAGCAGGAAGAAAAGTATCAGTATTATAGTACCACTAACGAGAGAGCATAAAACGTCTTTAGGAGTCAATACGACGATGAGAGGAGCGAGTGGAGTGGAGCAGCCAATTTCTGAGTGGATTGCCTGGGAGCATTTATCCGAAAAAAAAGTTTAAAATGGGGAGACGTCAAACTCTAAAGAAATATATTTTTGCCAGCTTAGAAGCCAACGGAAGTGGAAGTGGAGGAAGGGATGATAGGGGATTGTGGAGGGTGATTATTACCCATCAAGAATCAATATTTGCCGAGGGGGTATCCCATCACCGAGAAAAAAAGGAGATTATGGTGGGTATTTACGAAAAAAAGTGGAGCAGTAATAGTGAAGCCAGACAGAGCAGTGACGAATTGACTCACTCAGTCTGGGAAAAAGAAGTTTTTTTTGTGTGGGTAGTGGGCCCCAGACTGGAGAAAAAGGACTAGTTACGAAGTATCTGGAGTAGTGGAGAGGTACTTTCTTCGGGGGGAAATTTATTCTGCAGCTGGCGGGAAATAAGGGAGAAAAAAGATGAAAAAGGAATGAATCGGATCGGGATGGGTGGATAAATATGTAGATGGATGGAGAAAGTACTCGAAGACAGACGGTATGGATATCAAGATTCTAAAAACAGCTGATTCCCTACCGATGCGACCCGATGCAGGAATGTAAGCCAAATAAAAAAAGTTTTTGGAATCGGAGAGGAGGATTCTTTATTGTTTTAAGTTTTTTCTGGGAGGGAATCCGGATTATTTATTGATTTCCCCGGAAAAAGAAACTTTTTGGGGTGATTCAGAAATGAAAAAAGTGGGTACCTAAGTACTAACTCGGTACATATGTCGATGTGCATGCATCGTCTCCCAATTCAATCGAGTGTACTCAATTCTCAGTTCTCAGTACCCATCCACTCAACTCCAGGAGGGGGATCACGTGATACCTGCCCAATATTGGAAATTCCTCGAGTTCTTACAATCTTCTCGAGCAAATCAATTCGCACAGATGGGGCGCAATCAAAATCGAACCAATTCAATTCAATCCGATTCACTCTCACTACATCGGAAACTTTTTTCCGGGAGAGGGTAATGTGACCGCGAAAATTGGAATAAAAATCTCACTTTCGGCTTCAAAATGATTAAAAAAGATTCCCCCGGAAAATTTATCTCTTTCCAGGGGAGGAATTATGGAGGCGGGAAGTTTTTCTCCCTGGAAGTTTATTTATGCATCGGACTGGATCGGAGGATCGCCCTCAAAGTAAAGGATTATGCTTCATGGATTCATTGTTTCTTTTGGTGTATTAAAGTTTTTTGTTCGAAAAAATTGTGGGAGACTCATTCCTACAATCTTCTCGAGCAAATCAATTCGCACAGATGGGGCGCAATCAAAATCGAACCAATTCAATTCAATCCGATTCACTCTGACTACATCGGAAACTTTTTTTCTGGGAGAGGGTAATGTGACCGCGAAAATTGGAATAAAAATCTCACTTTCGGCTTCAAAATGATTAAAAAAGATCCCCCAAAGATTTATCTCTTTCCAGGGGAGGAATTATGGAGGCGGGAAGTTTTCCCTAGGAAGTTTATTTATGCATCGGACTGGATCGGAGGATCACCCTCAAAGTAAAGGATTATGCTTCATGGATTCATTGTTTCTTTTGGTGTATTAAAGTTTTCTGTTCGAAAAAATTGTGGGAGACTCCTAACGCCATTTACATGCCACAGCAGAGCACACTACTAGAATTATTTGTCTCCAGACGCGTATCCAATTTCCCTACTTACTTCTTACTTACTTACTCGCTAATTCCCTCCTTAAAAAAAGTTTATCTTTGAAGGGGAAAACTAAAGTGGATTTTCATTTCCACTCTTTTTATTTCCCCGAATATGGAGCTCCTTAAATTGGTGGGAGAAACGAGATTTTTTTTTCTCCTTCTGTTTCAACTTCAACTTCTCGATCCCAATCCTTTTCAATGTTTCCTCCTCCTCAGTAGTACTTTTTTTTCCTTTGTAGTGTTCACATGAGCTCCACAATGCTGAAGTTTTTTATGAGGATAATTGAAGTAGCGATCTTCTGGTCCAAAAAGAAAACTTTCCCCCGTTGCTTATTTTTTTTCTCCCATGATATAAATTCTTTTTCTAAGTAGATTTAAAGATAAAAAAAGAGGAGGAAAAAAATCCCAACATTTTTTTCGTCTTCTGTTTTACTACACCCGTTTCTGCTGATGACGTGCTCCTTCACACGTAAAAAAAGTGTATATCATTAATGATTCCTCCTCCCTTGAACCGGAACGTTGGGGGGACAAATTTTTTTCTAGGAACTACAGAATACAGAACTAAAAAAATGTATCTATCTATCTATCTGGATGGAAAAAAAATATTGTACCGACTCTGACTCCGACTTTCCCTTCATGGGCATATGCCTCAGCCTTTTCCTCGTTTTGCATGCGGGAGGATGCCTCCTCCCACTCCGCGTTGGGAAATAATGGGTTGCCTTATTAAAACTAATTTACATTTTTCTCATGCAGAAAAAAAGCCCAGCCAACGAGCCAACGAGCCAGTCCAGCCCAAAAGGAAAAGTTCCCGTTTGCTCTGCTCTGCTCTGCTCTGTTCGTGTTGGTTGGAGTTGGTGAAATTACGTACTTAAAATACTGATAAGTCCTCCGTCCTCATTAGATCCTCTCCTTTGATGCGTGAAGGAAAAGTTCCCGTTTGCTCTGCTCTGCTCTGTTCGTGTTGGTTGGAGTTGGTGAAATTACGTACTTAAAATACTGATAAGTCCTCCGTCCTCATTAGATCCTCTCCTTTGATGCGTGAGCCCGAGAAACAGAACTGCTTAAAATATATTATGGAAGGAAGGGATCGACGCGTCACTTGGTAGTTACCGCTCTTGATGGGACATTCGGGACCGTTTGAGTTTAGGTACCTGAATACTGGAACACGGTAGCTTGGGCTGGTAGTTGGTAGGTAAGTACAATGAACTGTCTGAAGAATTAAGGCTGGCTTACTTAGTCAGCCTACGCACGTGCCAAACATCAAAAAAAAGGAAAAGGTGGAACTATGGATAATAATCTGACAGAGGATGACTCAATTGAACGTTTGATGTTCATGATTAAATAAGGTACTGTGATTTCTCGGGATGAGTATTTCATGCTTCCAGGAATGGGTAAGTACTTTGTCTCGATGTAGTAAATGGCGACATTGGCACTCCGGAAATTAATTTAATTTCCTTGAAGTTATTCTGGAGCAGGAGGAGGAACAGTGCGTGACTTCTCCAACTGATTTGTCGAACAGGAATAAAGGATAAGTACGGAAGCAGTGATGAATGCAATGATTGAGTAAGCCTGCATAAACAATCAGAGCCTATTTTAGGGCTGGGAAGGGTGAATGAAAAGAAAATGTAACGTGCTTCGCTCGTTTCCCGAGAGTGCCCTAGAGTCTGATGACGGAGTGCAGTCAGAATCCATCCTAAGGGAATGGATACCGTGTAAATGGTTACATATGGTAGGGAGTCGAGTAGATTAGTTTCATTTTCCTCCATGTCTTATCTTCTGTCGTAGTACTCATAGTACTGCCATTAGAAAAGGCAGTTGGAATTGGAAGGCACCTGACACCCAACATAGAAGCGTCTGCTTGGCCATACTTCCTGAGCAGGAGTTAGGCCTCAAACCGCAAAAACCTCGGAATCCGATGGATTCTGTGTAATTAAGCACTCATCATTGCACATAGACAAGTAGGCATCGTCGATGGGCACGTGATAGAATAAACTTGAAATCTGTTAATTGAACCAATCCTGGCCACTGATCTTCAACTCAGAACTCCAGATCCACTGACAGGACGCTGTGACAGGAAACAAGTGGCCCCCATCATTATCATAAGAGGCAAAATGGGGGCAATGGCAATGTGAGACGCACCCTACCTAAAAATTCAAAATGACGGAAGTACTTTAATTAAGTCGATCGCATTCTCCAGGAAAAATTGGGGCAATGTGAGACGCACCCTACCTAAAAATTCAAAATGACGGAAGTACTTTAATTAAGTCGATCGCATTCTCCAGGAAAACTTGTTCCATCCTTACAAAGTCCAGAGCAGTGAATAAGCCTAGGCCTAATAAAATTTTCAAGCCGTCATTAATGTACCTATCCCTATGCCTTACTTGTATATGCCTTCTTCCCCTTTCGTAATTTTCATACCAAAGTGTATTTCATCATCGCCGCATTTTTTTATGGAGAGGAGACAATCTGCTGTAATATTATGGCCCTACACGAAACTCTTATTACTTACTACTCCTCCAAAATTCATATCGCCTCGCCTCTCTTCTCTTCACATCCGCGTCTGCTAGAGGACAAATGACACATAATCATAAATGAGAGGGGAACCGGATGCACGAGAGATATTTTAGCGAATTCAAGCAATATAATTTTTTATACCCATATAACTCATATTTTTTACAAGCCATACTACTACTTACTACTTCCACTCCGGTACAATAAGTCCTGTAGTTATTTCACAGGATGAGAATATGTTCCTTCCCCCAGAAGTTTTTTTTCTCCCTCCGGAAACTGGAAACATGTCATGGTTGGATGCGCCATCTCTTCACATCCGCGTCTGCTAGAGGACAAATGACACATAATCATAAATGAGAGGGGAACCGGATGCACGAGAGATATTTTAGCGAATTCGGGCAATATAATTTTTTTATGCCCATATAACTCATATTTTTTTACAAGCCATACTATTACTACTTCCTCCACTCCGGTACAATAAGTCCTGTAGTTATTTCACAGGATGAGAATATGTTCCCCTCCCCCGAAGTTTTTTCTTCTCCCTCCGGAAACTGGAAACATGTCATGGTTGGATGCGCCCATCCAACTTTTTTTCTTCTGTCAGGGAGCTCAAGACTCAAAGCAAGATCCAAGAAACGTGGCAAGTATTTAGGCAAGTCCAAGTCCGAGTCCAAAGCCCATCGGATCTTATTCCATCCGATCCGAACCAAACTCTCTTCAAGCAAGAATTGTTCGGTTTCGTTTTGCCTTGCCTTGTCTTTTCTTGATGCTTACGCGTCTACAACGGTCATGACCACCCTGCATACCAGCCAGCCCCGGAAGCGTAATATGAGTATGAGTATGAGCCCCTCATAAGAACCTCCTTAGGTACCTTATTCCCTCCCGGGGAAATATTATTACGGACGCATGTTCGAAGCCTTTCCCAAGGCCGGTGTCACGTCTATATATGTCGTAGGTTTCCACTCAGTCCAACTTTCCATTCCTCTCGTTCCAGTTCCAGAAAAATGGATGTTTTTTGGATGGCTGGATGGATATTTTTTTCTGGAGGGGGGGAAAAATAAATTAGGAACTTTTTGCATTCCTTCTCCTCATCTCACTCACTCAACGACTCAGCTTCAGCTTCAGCTTCGGCTCAACTCATCTCAAGTGACTTTTTGAGTTGTGACGCCATTTATTTCCGTAATTGGACTCGGGGGAGATGAGATGGCACACTCTCAATTATTTAGGATGTACCTACAGTACTTACTTCCAGAAGGCTGACGCCTCCACCGATGTGTGAGTGCCCTCCTCCCCCCACCACCATACCATATTTTTACGGTTTAGTTGTTCATAAAATAAAAGAGACAAGTTTACACCCGCTCCACATCACATCACCCAACCGAACGACCCGTAGAGATCGGCTTAGGCTTTAATATGCGCTCATCTCTTAAATAAGGAGCCTTTCCCCCTCATTCCTGGAAAATGGAGAATGGAATAGGATCGACTTCGACTTCGAAAACCAGCCTACGCCCACTTCACACACACGTGTGTCCAGTTCCACTGGGAACATTTTTCCGGGAGGAGAGGCTTAACTCCGGACCGAATACAACTTGTAAGTTCGACTTTCAACTTGAGCTCCTTTTTTTCTCCAGTAATCTCCTCATTTTTCCCCGGGAAAAAGTTCCTCCTTAAATATTTAGTCCTTGAGAAAAAATATACATTCCACTTCATCCGGAGGAAAATTTTTTCCCCTGAAAGGAGTTGAGTCGAGTTGAGTTGGATTAGTTGTTTGAGCTGAAGGGAAAAGGCTGATTTCTGGTTCTGGTTCCTGGTTCGGCTCAACATGTTGACATTCCTCATTTCTTAAGTCCGTAAACGTGGTCCATAAGCGCGAGCTTAGCGTTTCAAAGAAACAAATTGCAGATGTCTAAGAACACACCCTCGCATTAATTTTTTTTTCTGGGGAGGTAAATAAGTAGGTACGTGCCCCACGGTGAAATACTTAATGCTCCAACTCCAAGTCTTTGAAGCCGCTTGAGACTAAGTATTCAGTGGGCTTCCTTGAAGCAAGTTGCTTTGAATGAGCGGAAAGGAAAACGACCCGATCTAATACTTAGGCAAATTGCGAGATAGGAAATGCGTTTACTCCTCGGGCGTGAGGTGCGTACTAATTGGCGGTGGCCTTTGACTTCAAAAAGCTTTCACAAGGAATGTTAGGTCCCATTAGGGACTTTCCATACGGGGCGGTTGCCAACATGAGGGGTGGTCCGACAGCGAGAATTTCCCTGGAGGTTCCAGGAGCTTCAAAAGTAAGAACGGAGGAAGCGAGCTGGTATACAAAAATGTCTTGAATTTTGCGTTCCCTTTAGCATGGACGACCCCTTTGGAAGGAGGAAGAGTAATTTTCTGGAATTTCACCGGTCTGCTTCTTTTAGTCGTTCAATGTACTCAATGGAATTAGGATTACTGTGTGCGCGCCCCTTAAATGGGACCACCGCGTGCACAAAATGGATCTCCTTAAATGCGAATAATTTATTCACAGGATTAACAATTACGTGCCCATATTGGAATACCTATTTACTAATGCGACTAAGTACTTAATTGAGCCCGTGGATCGTGGAGACTATTGAGCCGCACTTATGTCGCCTGACTGGATAAAGTCATCTCTCAATCCGAGATTAAGGCCAGATGCGAGCCCACATCATATTTTAGGAAATGCATGCATACATAATGCCTCCTGTCAATTTCAATTTGAATAATGAGGCAAAATTAAGGGGAAATTCTCAACCTCGCGCAGTAGTGGTGCGTTAAGTGAAGGTTAAGTACATTCGATTTTTATATCGGCACCACCATCACATCATAAAGTCAAAGCTGAAGCGTGAAAGTAGGAGGAAATTTAATGATTGGGCGGGCCCCAGATAAAGTTCTGATCGGTTTTTTACAGCTTTATTGACTCAATCCGCACAAAAGGAACTGCATGATCTTATGATGACGATGCGTCATTAATGGCACGATTGATGGTGATGTTGATGATCGTGTGCTTGCTTCTGCACCGTTTAATTTAATCGCCTTTTATGGTGCAGGGGCACGAACATTACGCAACACACAACACACCCGATAAACAGAGCAATTAAATCTTTGAATCATCAAATCAACTCGAATGGGGTATAGGGATTGCGGTATTGATTGAGAATCAGGAAAAGCACTAGGAAATCACAATCACTCAATAGGATTCACCTTCAATCCCTCGTGTGATCGCGAACATTCCAATTGGACCATTCATTCATTTTAATGCCGGATGACGCAGGTCGTTAAATCCGCTTTGATGATGCGATCCGAGGCGATGCTTCTAATGCTGGTGATGATGATCATGATGATTGAGCATTGGTCTTTAGAACGCCTTCCCAGCATTCATTCCACTTCTACTCAGTGCACCCGATAAACAGAGCAATTAAATCTTTGAATCATCAAATCCACTCGAATGGGGTATAGGGATTAAGGTATTGATTGAGAATCAGGAAAACAGTAGGAAATCACAATCACTCAATAGGATTCACCTTCAATCTCTCGTGCGATCGCGAACATTCCAATTGGACCATTCATTCATTTTGATGGCGGATGACGCAGGTCGTTAAATCCGCTTTGATGATGCGTTCCGAGACGATGATGATGATGGTGGTGATCAAGCATTGGTCGTTAGAACGAACACCTTCCCAGCATTCATTCCACTTCTACTCAGTGCGCAGTTAGCTAGAAAAAAAATATTTTCGCGAAAGGCAAACAAATTCCTTGTTGAGGGAGTAGGCGCTCTAATTAACTCCAAGATATTGAAAATGAGGTTCCTAATCCTGGTACTCCTCATCGTCGCCTTCTTGGCGATCAGTGCTAAGGTAAGCGAAGATTAGTGAAGGAAAAAACAGGATATTGAATCGTTTAAGTGATTTGGTTAATTATTCCCTCAGGCTGCCCCTAAGCCTCTGATGGCGGCACCAGCGGGAGTTGGCGAGGCTGCTGGGGGAGCTGCACCCAAGGACGATGATGGGGAAGCTGATAAGAAGAAGGAGGAGGAAGGAGATGGCGATAAGAAGAAGAAGGTATGGATACCTGGAATGTATTAGGAGGAGCTCACTAATTGGTCATGTTAATTTCAAACTGTATTTGCAGAAGAAGAAGGACCAGGACTTCAAGAAGATCATCGGAAAGGCGTTCGGAGGCGGTGGTGATGATGATGAGTAAGCGATCGGAGGCAGATAAGACCACGCCCTGGAGGGAAGTGCTGTCACGGTTGGAGTTCAGAGTCCAGAATTTACTTCTTATAAATCGATGTACTTAATTACCCAACTTTAATTACAACTAGACTTTAATCAGTTTAATAAAAAATCCACCAAAAAAATGTCGAAATCTCCATTGTTCATCACCTACATCATCATCATCATCATCTTGGACCAACCACCTCCCATCATCAGTCACCACCTCATTTTCACTAAATTCTAAAAATACCGTTTCCTGTTTCTTGGAACCAGACTCGGGGTCGTGGTCTCGTCTGGTCTGGTCAATCACGATCACGACCAGAATCACACTCGATCCCCAACCACCACCACCCACCCAGAGCAGGAGTAACTCGCTGTCTTCATTTTCCCAACTTTTTTCCGTCGTTAATTTGCTCGGGAAAACGTGTTGATGAAGTGGAAAGATGGAGGGTCGTTGTGGCTTGGTGACCCACCAAAAACTTCGGTGGACGCTCATAATTTCTCATTTCTCAGAAACAGAGCCACTAGCTAGTTCAACTTCACGCTCATTCCC
Source organism: Tyrannoseira gladiata (assembly GCA_027744355.1). Classification (NCBI taxonomy): domain Eukaryota; kingdom Metazoa; phylum Arthropoda; class Collembola; order Entomobryomorpha; family Entomobryidae; genus Tyrannoseira; species Tyrannoseira gladiata. The sequence goes on from JAHZNH010000003.1 coordinate 14,979, forward strand.
CAGTGGGGGCCCACTTAAAACTACTAGAGTACTTGATGTTGTTGATACTTTGGTTAAGTAGCAGTCAACTTGGTTGGTACGTATTTATCGCCAGTTAAATGCCCGCGTAAATATTCGCTGGTAACTTTAGCAGAAAGTGGCCCTCTTGCTCCCAAGTGCCTGGACATGTCTGGAAAGAAACTTTCGTGCGCGATGAGGGACTTTGAGGTGACCTGGGCGTGAATATGACAATGGCTCAACGAAATGGGGCAAGGGGATACTTATTACTGTGGACCTATTCTTTTGTTCCAGGGAAACTTCCGAAAGTGGAATTTGAACTTTTCTTCCCAGGGTGGTGTGGTGGCGTTCCCCTCCCTTGTCTCCTAATTATTCTGGGGGATTTTCGACCACCACTGGAGCTGAAATCATTAGGTAGGTACATTACTAAATACGTGTTATCGTTGGTTTTGTGGATGCACAAGTACCAAGTACCCAAATCCATTCATTTCCTCACGCGAGCACATGCATGCATCTCCAGCGGAGCGTGAAGCGAGCGAGCGATTCATTCTCCTTTCTCTTCCCTTTATCGAATCAAGGTGAAGCGGATCGAGCGAAGCTACACCCCAACTACAAAATGTATTTTAAACGCTTGAAGGCACAACAAAAAGAACTAGAGCGAATAACACAATAGCCATAAAAAAAAGTTTTTTTTTCGCGGTGACAGGGCGGCATTACACCCGAAAATGAATGTAAGGGAACATGCACAAGAAACCCACCCAACTCTGGATTTTTTTCCACCGCGAAGGAGAAATCCCCCAGTTTCCAGTCTGTGGAGGAGCGACTGGAGCGAGCAACTTTTTCCCTGAGAAACAGGAAATCCAGTTAGGGAACCGAGAGCGGAAATGGTCTTCCATGTAGAATGTAGACGCATTGTTGCCAGGAGGAGGAAAATTTTCGGATAAATAGGAAAGAAAAACTGGTGGAAGTAGGGCGATAAACGCTAAGAAGCTGGGGCGTACTGAAGCCAAAGCCAACCAACCTCCATTTTTGGGTAAGTACCCAGAGCTAACGTGGCAACTTGCTCGGGTAATGTGACAAAAGAGAAGAGTACGACACGACAGTTAGAGAGCCAACTTCTTACCTGGAGTAATAAAAATATATAGGGTGGTGTAACTACTGTAGAGCCAACGCAATGTATCGCTACCTCCGCAGCAGGGAACATCCACATGATATGTCTGACACTTGAGGCTGACGACGCAAAATTAATTTGGGAGATTGAGTGGAATTTTTACAACTACGAGATTGGAAGGGCTCCGCTACTGTAATAGTGATGCAAAAGTGGAAACAATAAATCAATACGTAATGCATTTTATCTAATGGTTCAAGGTCCATAGATTACAGACTTCCATAAATTGACGCGTTGAGCACCCGACAAGTCGACGAAACAAAAGATTGCGTCTAAACTTTGTTGCATAATGCTACTTCGTTCCTTTATAAACCGATCACCTTTGTAGCTAGTAATTAAGAACTTTTATAAGGACTTCCTTCTGCGCTACATTCTATTTGGATACCCTCTTTTTCACTGAAACACCTCCTAAAACTCCTGTACCACATGTTAGCGTATCCTATACCTCTCTGATGTACCTCCTCTGTATAGCGCCTCCATCTCGTATGGATGACCCCCAGAAAGTATTCCTCTTTTATCTTCATAGCGCTAAGTAAAACGCTCGCCATTTCCCTCCCTTTCCGGGCGTAATCTCGTAAAGAGAATGAATCATACCATAAAGCTGAAGCGAAAGCTTGCATCTTTCTTCTTCAAAAATCCATACACCACTACTACCATTTGGCTCCAAGATGCTGTGATCCTCCAACTTCCAAGTCCAACTACTTACTTCGGCTATTTCACAAAACACCTCCGTAAATACTTCTCCCATCGCATCGCCTTATCTCTCCTCC
>JAHZNH010000004.1:7477-24580 GCA_027744355.1 Tyrannoseira gladiata
GCAGACATCCAATCACGGTCTAGTCGCTCATTGTGATTTGTTTCATTTATTTCGAAAAAAATTCAATCAACTCAACTTTCGTCAATGTCTGTCTGCTCGGTAGGTTATTGGTCCAGAGGAGGAATGAGTGAGCGAAAAAGCGAGACCTGAAAAAAAGTAGAAGGAATTATAGCTCTATTGTCAAATACTTCAATTCATTCCATTTCAATTATATTTTAATGAGGGAGAACACAACTACGGACTCGCATTATATATATTGTGGAGCCCAGAATGGCATAACCAATTTACCCTTGTAAATTAAGCAGAGTTTTGCGATGAATGAATGAAAGCTCCTTTATTACACACACAGTCACGTTAATGCCAGGCAGGCGTATTGTAATTGCTTCGTGGAAAATTTGATGGTTTTTTGCATTTCACTTTATTGACTGCTCCTTTCCCTCTATTGACAATTTGCCAGTCTGCCTCCTCCTCACTCCCCAGTGCAGATTCCAGATTTGATTAGGAGAACAGGCTAGGCTACGCTTTGACTTCAGTTAGATGGATGGATGAGCTGAGCTGTGCAAGGGCAATATTCTCACTGACTACAATTCTCCTTCTCCCCATCCTATTTACCATCATGCATTATTAGCAACTTCAATAAAATTGCAGACAGACAGAGAAGAAAAACGAAGTTGGGTTGATCGAGTGAGGGTAAAGTTGTTTTCAGAGTTAATTCGGAAAAAAAACTTTATTGTTTAGATAAATAAAGTGTACAATTCATTCCCCACTCTTTTGTAGATTCGACACTTTGAACTCCTGCTCCTAGAGTTAGCTTCTTTTTGTATTATTATTCCGGGGCAATATTGCCTCAAGGTAGGGATTGCGATTGCGTTGCTGTTGTTTTGTAGCATGAATGTATGGGTTGAGTTGAGGGCAGGACGTTAATTTGATAGAAAAGGATCTCAATAAAAATGAATGAATAACATTAGGGGAAGAAGAGAAGATGGCTCATTCATTTCATTTGACACGTCGTCACATCACATCACATCCATTGCATTGGATAGCTATAGCATCGCATTTCGGGGAAATCGAAGGAGTGACAGATGGTAACGCTCTTGAGTGTGTAAGAGGTTTTGAACTGTTGTTGTTCTTTTCTGTAGATTAGTGAATTATATGGGTTGAGTTGAGGGCAGGACGTTAATTTGATAGAAAAGGATCTCAATAAAAATGAATGAATAACATTAGGGGAAGATGAAGAGATGGCTCATTCATTTCATTTGACACGTCGTCACATCACATCACATCCATTGCATTGGATAGCTAGCATCGCATTTCGGGGAAATCGAAGGAGTGACAGATGGTAACGCTCTTGAGTGTGTAAGAGGTTTTGAACTGTTGTTGTTCTTTTCTGTAGATCAGTGAATTGTGCAAATGGACCAGGACCAATGTGGAGGGATCAGACCAAGTCATACAAAGAAGAAAAATGATTGTGATGTCGGGTGACGCGATGAATGATGATCTAGTAGTAGCGAGTGGTAAAATGTTTTTATGAATCGAAATGAAAAATTGAATTAGAAAATATTATTACTTTGCCATATTTTACCCTCGGGTGGATACAGCGTATAAGACTGGCTTTATACAGTGCCATCAGGATGAGGTAGCTAGCGCGCATAATTCTGTAATCATGTTTGGACACTTCGAACGAGTTTACTTCAATTTTTCATTGTTCTCCCCTAATCAACTTCTTTTTGAATAATTGAGGCTCAACTGAACTGCTGATGTAAATTTATCAAACTCATTATGGATGACATAACACAAAGCAAAAAAAAGTCACTGGAAAAGGCTGAAGATTATATAGCATTTATTACTCACTTGCTCCTGTAAATTTTGCACTCTTGGTATTTTAGCACTGTACCAGACTTACTAAGGAGCGGTGAGGGAATGCACTGGGACCATAAATTAATTAAGAGGAGAACGGAAGTTTTAAAGAGCTGTAAATAAATTACACATCGCACTGTGCCAAAGTCATTAACTTTTGGCAGCTGACAGGTCATAAAAATAAAGGCTGCCGTTGCATTTTTTTCTCCATTTCACATTATTACATTACTGCTCGTGGTGGCACGGCGGTGGTGGAGAAGATGGCAGGGGTCAGTGAGTGGAAGTGATGGCTCGGAGAGACAAAATCATAAAAAAGGAATGTCGGGCGAATTGAGTGAGTGAATGAGGGAGTGCGGGAGAAGAAAAAAAAGTTTTTTTCTTGGGGAAATGTGTCTTCTTCTCATGATCCCTTGCACTAAAGTCTAGCTGTTTGTTTTATTGTCCAAGCCATAAAGCCTCAAAAATTTGCTTCTTGCTTTTGTTTATTCCGTGCAGACACTTTGCACCACATCAAACCGCTCGTGAATTTTCTCCATTTCACATTATTACATTACTGCTCGTGGTGGCACGGCGGTGGTGGAGAAGATGGCAGGGGTCAGTGAGTGGAAGTGATGGCTTGGAGAGACAAAATCATAAAAAAGGAATGTCGGGCGAATTGAGTGAGTGAATGAGGGAGTGCGGGAGGAGAAAAAAAACTTTTTTTTTCTTGGGGAAATGTGTCTTCTTCTCATGATCCCTTGCACTAAAGTCTAGCTGTTTGTTTTATTGTCCAAGCCATAAAGCCTCAAAAATTTGTTTCTTGCTTTTGTTTATTCCGTGCAGACACTTTGCACCACATCAAACCGCTCGTGAAGAATCTGCCAAAAAAATAATAATACATTCATTCTGCCGAAGTCATGGACTCTTCTTCATACCGTTGAAGCCATAGATATATATATATACTTTTTTTGGTATGACTGTCCTCCAGAGAGAATAAGTATTTTATGCATGCGTGAAGTTTTTCTTCGCCTTTGTTTTGCCTGCCAGAGTCAGTGACTCCCTTGAAACTTTAGTTATTAACGAGAAATTTTCAGCGAGAAAGTCATCCATCATGGAGGCAAAGAATTCCTGAAGTTCTCACCGTCATCAGATTATAAAACCTCATTAATTTTTTATTTGCTTTTTCTTGATATTTCGGAAAATCGAGCACGGGAGCGGCAACCGAGCCCCCACACACAAACAGAAATACCAATTCCATTATGCTGAAGTAAGTAAGTGAGTGAGTTAGTTGGCGAGCTACTCATAATTCCGGAGGAAATCATCAAATTGCTTACTAGACCAGACCAGTGTCGGCTGCGTTCATTTGTTTTCAGCACATGAGTACTTACTTGACGTGACCATCTTCGGTATTTCAAAAGGGAGTGAGTGAAATCGAAACTATTTCGCGGGCAGGTATAGATTACTAACTCCGTAGGTACGCCACTCTCCTTCGTCCAATAAATACCGAAAAAACAGCTACCAACAAAACAACAGCAAACAAGTTCTACTTCTACCTAGTTCTTTGGGAGCAGCCAAGTAAGTTTGAGTTCCGAAGTGGAACTCTGAGCTCAAAACTCTAAACCCAGCAGGCTTTTAAGCCCCAGCCTGGTTTCATTTCTGGGATTATTCATTATCCGAAATTATCTCATAACTAATCGGAGTAAAAAGAGATACAGATATAATTTAAGAAGTTGATCCGATGTGTATAGTCCAGTTCACTCCGGCTCATCGGAATGGTTCCATTAAGACTCAAGTAAGATAAATATAGCACCGCAGGGGAGAAGCAAACACATTATTTTCTCCGATATAATTTATAACACATCGCTAATGTGTTTTTCCTCTAGTAGTAGTTCAATTTTTTTTCTTAAAATTTCAGTCACGACCTCTACATGAGAGTTGATTTTGAAACCGGGTACCACAACAACAGCGGAGGGAATGTTGTCGTTGTCGTTCTCCTCGAGAAAAAAAATTACTTTGATGCATGGTTTCACCCGCTCGCATGGTATTGGTTTCTGCGAGGACTCATTTTTAAGTCGTAGTACTTTCCACCTGGGTATTTTATGGTGTCTGTGGCATATCACACACACACACAAATAATTTTTTTTCGCTATGCCGGACTTGGACTGTCAAAACTTTCGCGAGTATTTTTTGACAAGTTAAATAATAAATTGTTCCAGCCTCATGTTCCCCACTAGTATTCCTTCGTGACACATGAATTAATCGAATTCGGAGGCGCTTTCTGCCCCAGCCCGAAAAAACTGTGTGTGTGTTGTATTGGCACTGGCAAAAATTTTTTGATGGTTAAATGCAACCACTCTGAAATTATTCAGGAGTTGACCTGCTCACTCCTTGTTTCTGCGCATTGCAAAAATATCCCTCCATTATTGCATTCAACTCCCCTTCCACGGAGGAGGGGAATTCCCATTCCAGAGAAAATTTTTTTCTGAAGTAAATAATGTACTCACCGAGCTGGGTTTGGATTGGCCTTTGTGGGACATTTAAATTCGGGAAGGTGCATTCACATTCTTAATTTTTATTGAGACATGCCACGAGTTCGTACGTACGTGCATACTCACCTTTTGATAAATAAGTTTAATGAAGGGAAAGGACAAAACTAGCCCCATAACAACCAAAAACAGTATTTCTTGAAGACTGATCGTGCTGATAAAAAGCCAGCACAACATTAGTAGCTCTCTCGCTTTAGTACTTTTTATTTTTTTCCTTGAAGGAAAATAGCTTGCATAAATTTTCTCGTAGTGTTCTGCTCTGACCAGTAGTCATTATTACTAAACATATTCATTTCCTAAAAGAGGAAAAGGAAGCTGGCTGAGGTGAGGTGAGTGCGAGGTGGCTGTAGAATAAAAAGGAGAGTGAAAAAGGCTACCTGAAAAATTGTTCAACTTCAACTGTTCAGCAATAATGTTCTTACTCTTTTACTACTTCACTCCATCCGCAAAGTATTTTGTAAATACTTTTATTAAAGCTAGACCAATCTCGCCATGCGCATATTATTTCCAGAGGCTGCTTAAATAAGTACGAGTGTGAAGACTTTCATCGAAAAAACCACGGACCAAAAGCTAAGCCCTGAGTACTACAAGGGTGAAAAGGTGTATTGCTCGCTCGTTTTCGAAATGGCACGCATTTGCATGTTGATTGCGAAGTGTGGGCCGGCGACTACAACAATGTTTACGAAAATGAGGCTTAAGAATTGCTCTGCTCTTGTTTCGTCTCTTTTTTTTCAATCATATCGTTGAATCATTGCCCATTGTATATTTGGTAGGACTCGTAATAATAATAATACACACTTTCCCATTCCAACGAAACGAAGCGAAAACCAAAGCGGAGAGCTAAAGTATAGTGCCATAATGTTATGTTCCGTTAAGGTCTTCACCTTTTAGACTGGCGGTAATCGAAAATCAACCTTGGTTTTCTCAGCCATCCCCGAAAAAATGAAACGCTTCGTAAGTAAGTAAGTACTACACACGTAAGTCCGTCTTCCTTACACCTTCACGGCAAAGAGAAGAACGTTAGGTAAGGGAACTGAAGGAATAATAGTGTTGCTATTATTCTTATTGAGTAGGGCAGGAGTAAGGAACTGCACTTTGCTTCTAGGCATCTCTCACACTCTCCTATTTTCCTCGACTAATATGATGGTGTGGTGAAACACAATATTATCTTCCTCACTTCAATCATTCAAGAAAGAAGAGTGTGACAGGTAGTTTTGAAAACAGCCAATTTAGATAGCTATATTGGAATAAGGGAAGGTGGAATAAATTGTTTTGAACAAAAGACGGAGTATGAGTAGGAGAAGGTTGAAAAACACAGGAAATGAAGAGAAGAAAATGGCTAAGGAATAATTTAAATTTTCTGCCAGACTTGGCCATGCCTCTCTCCTTACTTTAAATTTGAGGCATATGGATGGATAGATGGATGGATGGACGGATTCTTTGTTTCGAACGCTATGAGTTTGTTGCTCCTTCACACAATTTTACGGCTTTTAAGCCGGAATTAAGTGGTGAAGTGTATTTTATTCGGAATGGGTTTGGCTAACAGTTGCACTTTTTACACAACGACATTGTGTGTCTTCCCCTTCTTTTCAGAGAGGATCGAGCTTTTTAATGGGTTGAGCGGGCTAAACAAAAACAGAAAGAAAAAGATGGAGTGATTTACTCTCTCGAGTTGTTTTCTTCGCCGCCGAAATGGTGATGGGGTTGCTAAAGGTAGCTTCAGATAATTTTGCAATTTCACGGTTGGGATGGAACGGAATTGAATTAGAGATGAGAATAAGTCTTCTTCAGTCAAATGAAAGCGGAGGAGTAGTAGTACTGGTGGTGCATGGGTAAGGAGAGTGCATGAACGGAAAATTGGCTTATTAGCGAATGCATCGATTAAATAGGCTGAATACAAAAGGCTGAGGGAAATTACTTATCCTAATTGTTTCCTCTAGAGTGCCGCGACGAGCATAAATGTTTTCGAAGTGTAATTAAGCGCATACATATGGACTGCCGATTGGGAGAATATCCAACGCCGACTAAATAGCCATTGCTGCTACAAAAGCGAGCGGTAGTATTTACAAAGCAAGCGTCGTATTATTCTCCGAGCTCAACAAAACTACTGGGCTTTAAATGCCCAGGATAAGTACTTGAAATGGCCGGCGAGGAGGATATTTCCTTTCCTAAGTATTTCAATGGTGACGCTTGGATCAATAACAACAACAATGCATTGTCGTCTCCTTCTGAAGGAAAATGACTATGCCAAGGGAAAACCAGAAAAGGAAGAAGGCGTTGTTGCAAGCCAAAGAAAAATCTTGAAATTGTCAATGAATGAGTCCCAAAACAGCCAAAAGGCTGGGCAGGTCGTTCACTCAATTTTCTCCCGATAAATCCCTGGACTGTGACTGTGACTAATCATTAATCCAAAAATAAATGCGGTGGCCAGTTCTCGTGGATGAGGTAAACATCTTAAAAATTTACAAGCTTCCCTTCCCCCAGCTACATATAAATCGAGAAAAGGCAGTCAGTGTAGCAGTACTCCTACTACTACTATACGAGTACTTTTAATTACTACGTGCCATGCTCAAGAAAAAAAATCGTTTGCAAAGCAAAACTCAATTCCATCAAACTGGGGGAGCTCCCCGGCCGGGAGAAGGAGAAATGCATCGAAAATCGAAAAGTAATTTTTTTGCACAACATCAGCCCAACAAGAAAACGATTTTCAGGCTGGATCGAGTTGCATTACACAAGAGAAAAAAATGGCTCCATTCCTGGCAAATCATCATCATCATTATTATTTTTTCTCGTTGTCGGTATGGTATGGTGAAGTTGTCGATGAATCTGAAAAGCCACTTTCCACGAGACTCCTTCCTGAATATTAAGCACTTTTACACGATTGCTCGATTGCAGCGCGAGGAAAATATGGGAAATTGCTTTATTTGGAATGTGAAAGCAAGAATATAAAGGATGATTGCGCCTCAAGACTAATTTGAGAGCTCGCTCTGACATGCGCATCATTTTTCCATTATGGTCGCGTGGTGACATGACACCTTGTCTTGTCCCCAATTTCAGGGTATGATGTGATGTGCCCTCTAGCTAGGAACATGGAGTCATGGAGTAATTAGTAGCGGAGCCAACATTCTACTACAACTACTCACTCATGGGAAGAGTTGCTTCCTCACTTAAGGCTTTAGAATAATGGATGCATGTGCATTATCATTACCCGCATTTTCACTGGAGTGATGTGATGCGTATTTACTAGAGAGGAAAAACAACTGACAAGAAAATGTAAATAAAGTAAAATACACATCCCCAAAGATGACTCAAGGATACGAGGAGTGGAGTAGTAGTCCCCTTATCTGAATCTGAAATCTAGAGAAAAAAGTACACGAAAATCACAGTCAGAATTACTTATCTGCATTATTAACTCGGGAAAATATTTTTCTTGAAAGGAAGCATTAGAATTTAAAAGTTTTCCTGATACTCTTCTCGTGTTTTCCCCCGTTATCAATTGATCTACAAAGCTCTGGTAGTTTTCGATGTGATATGCATGAAATTTATTATGTAAAGACTTGCACCCAGCTACCAAGTGCAATTATCGCGGGGCATCGACAATGTGCTAATGTACCTACAGCATGAATTCTCCCCGAAGCTAAATAAGTATTTCAATGAAAATGATGCTTACTTACTTACTTGTCAGAAGGCCGAGTAAGTGAAGTAAGTACTTTTTTCTCCCCCTCTCCTTGGTTGTGTTGTTTTGGACGGGGCTGAGGAGAGAATTAACTGAGCCGTAGAAATAATGCGCCATGAAGCTGACAAACTTTTTAAAAAGATAAAGATCAGTTAGGTTTATGTTGATGTTCTGCAATTTTTCGAGGAGCGCAGAAAAAAAACCAGCTCCTGCTCCATTTTTTAATTGCCACTTCGAATATTGTGTAAAATTGGTGCAAGCACGTACTCCCTAATGCATCATCAGTGCATGTGCCTAAGGATCTATTTTTGAGGGAGAGAAAAAAATGGGCAGAAAAATAAACTGCAAAAACTGGATAAATCCTTCGCCAAAGTCGCAACAACACGTCCGCCCGTCTGACCTATGAAAAAAATTATATTTCCCAGTCCGTTTTATTAGTATGTACATCATGCCCGAACTGAACAACATTTTATGGCGTAAAGAACATTTCGTATGGAAGTTGCACAATTTTTTTCTCTCTCTGTTCAGCCCAGACAGCTCGATCTCGAGTGTGCACACTCGCTTTCCGCGAATGGAGCGCTAAAAAGGGAAATGTTAATCCTGATGAATTATGAGTGTTCTGCTGAGGTGGGGGAGAAGGGAGAAAAGTAAAAATTTTTTGATGTGAACTCATTAAGCGCAAACAACGTAAATAACGAAGGAGTTGTTGTGTGTGCTGTAAATAGTTATGGAGTCACCGAATCGTAGTAGCAGTAGTAATAGCAGTACTAATGCATTCATTCCATCCATTGGCCGGGGCAGCGACGTGAAGAAAATGAGTTGATACGTGAAATTCCTCTAGAACGTGGTATCATTGGCTGCTTCAATAAGTAGTTCCACCACACCGAACCATACCATTCTACCTCGTATCCTACCTAATCCGAAAATGTATTCAATTCCGTTTTCCGAAAATTTTATTTGCTTGTACACACATAAAATTGCCCCTATTTCATCTCGTACAAGTCCACCATTATTGCATTAATTTCCTACAAGAGAAAAAAACTTCAGAGGGAAATGGGGTCTTAATCCGGGAGGATAAATTTAGCCGGGTGAGTGCACTAGTCCACGGTATTTCCCATAGTCCGCCAATAAATGCATGGATTTCATGCAGGACGTAAGCTGTGGGGAGCTGTGAATGTGCGAAATTGTGCACTGAAGGAAAAAGGGTTTTCTTCAAAAACAAGAATACATATCCATAGCGCCCACCATTCGACAACCGGTCAATTTGCATATTTTATTTGAATTTCGTTTCCAGCACAACTCTCCCCATGAGCATGAGGCGAGGAATGCGAAAAAATGGTATTGTCACACGACTCACTCACGGAGACGAAACAAAATCGGAAAAGAACGATTGTATTTTCCCATTAAAATATGTACAAGAGGGCGAAATAGATGTTGGCTCCATATCATTAAGCGAGGGGGTGCCGTGCCGGAGTGGCATGCTCTCTGAGTCTGGGGCTTGCTCCACAAGTAATTTTTTGGGAGAAGAAATTGAACTGTCGGGCTGGACTTTATCTTCTTCTTACTTACTTAGGGTGGATACATGGTGGTGTGGTGGTGGTGGGACAAGACGTATCAGAAACTCTCACGTACGTATCTACGTACCTCAAGCTAAATTTGAGAATATTACTATTAGGGAGAAACAAAAGAGAAAGGTTAGAGTATTATTTTTTTGGTGAGCAAGCGTACTCATCAGAAGCTTAAGCGGGCCAGTTTTTAGCGATAAAATGTTGAGAGGGAGAACAATGCATGTGCATACACATGTGAAAAATGAGGACGTAAAGTGAGTACGCGAAATGAATTCATAATCAGCTCGGGGTGATCGTGGTTTTCGTTGTGGTGTACACACAATACGCGCGCCGCACCGCAGAGCGAGGTGATGGAAAAGAAAAGAAAATGTAGATTTTGTAACAATATGTAAGCCGAATCAGGCCTATAACTTACCGACGACGACGATGACGACCAAGGAACGGAACGTAGCGTAATAATAAGTACGTACCTCTCTAGTTCTCTCTCTCTCTTTTTCGGTAATCCCACTCTTATTATGGACTGAGGAGAAAAAAAATCAAGAGAAAAGAAGAGAAAGAAAATGCTGAAAGAGTGAGCGAATGGTGGAGTAAGGCGGAGAAGACGAGGTGAATGCAATTTTTTTCCTTCTTTAAATGAATGGAGAATAAATATAAAACGGACAGGCTTCATCACTCGCAACGCAAAAAGGCTTAACGAAATTAGACGGGCCTGCTTTATGTTTTCGCATGGAACTTAATATCTAATTCGGCCGTGCCGGATATGCTGGGGCGTTGACAGGCGCAAAAAATGTCAGCTTAAAATGGGCAAAAGAACTTTTTTGGATGGATGGAGTAGAACTTAATATCTAATTCGGCCGTGCCGGATATGCTGGGGCGTTGACAGGCGCAAAAAATGTCAGCTTAAAATGGGCAAAAGAACTTTTTTTGGATGGATGGATGGAGTGAACACTGGATTATTCTAAACGGCTAGAAAAAGGGGTGAGCAGTGAGTATTAGAGTGGGAAAGAAAAGTATTAGAATAATACTCCATCAGAGAATATTATACATGGGACCCAGTTTGACTGGAGAAAAAATTGTGTCCGCTGTAGAACATCCGGTCAATTTTTTTCAGAATGCTTAATTAGCCTCATATGTTACGCGACAGAGGAACTGAGGCCATGCCTCGCCATTCCGCTGGAATTTTACTGTTCATTTCCTTCTCCTTTGAATAAACTTTGTGGAAAGTTTATTTACTTATTCTATACGAATGTAAATGTACCTACTCACTTGATCAATGAAGATAAATACCAAAATTCTGAAGAGCGAGTAAGCTCTTAATGTACTTTGACACGTGCATCGATTGATTCGATCTATAATGTCAAATTGGTAATCACCTGCTTCTGCTCTGCTCTGCTCGATCGCTTATTTCAACCGGGGTAAGTAAATAGTACATTTCACAATTTATTTTCAAGGAGGTGGCTCAGTCCGGATCTTGTTTTTCGAGTTGATATCGAAATAGGAGGGTAAGCACTTGGAATGGAACGTAGCAGCTGAGGAGACTCGTGAATAAATTAAGATAAAGCAAGTTTTTATATGCGGAGCTCATTATCAATGCAGATGTTCTGAGCGTCATATGCGAGGAGATGTTTGTAATAGACGGATGGGTTTCAGGCCAAAATTGTCGAGGAGGAGAGGAAGAAAAGAAACCTCAAAAATTTTCGCTGAGACTGGAGCTCTTCACCCAAGAAAATACTGAAATGGATTGGTCGCAGTAGGCTGCGGTTGTGGGTACATACCAGTTTCGATTTTTTCGGTCGTGTGGATTTTCACCGTGTGATTTACACTGCGAGGATCAAAATAAGAACTTCATTCACATATATTTTCTCTACACTCGCAATTAAGTGATAACCTAAAAGTTGATAAAAACAACAACGCAAGTATAAGTAAGTACTTACTTAAACCTAGCCCCATGAGGAGATGATAGGACAGACTCTCACTGCAAAAACTTTGGATTTTCACATCAAATAAATTTGCACTTACATCATCGCGCACGGCACCTCTCATCCCTAAAAAGAGAGTTGGCCAGCTGCTGCTTCTCCTTCCCGAACAATTTATTGGCTTGGAGGATCAGTAAAAATGACACGTTTTGCGAAAAATACTTTGGTTCGCGCTCCACTGTGGGCAAAGTTGAAGAGCGGAGTTAATTAACTCGCAGAAATATTTTACAATAAAATATGCATAAAAATTAGCGAGAAGAGAGGAATTTGAGGAGAAAAAATGCCAGTCGAAATTAGCTGGCTGCATTCCGATGATGACGATGATGGTGATGTTCAGAGGTATTTAATTACAACCCAGGAATATCATGCCTCGTGCTGCTGGTATTTTTTTAAAAAAAGCGAGCTAAATAAGCTAATCTCGCGGCGCATCGTCTGGCTCATTCCATATAAAAAAGACTTTTGATGAATGATGGTGTGATAAGATCACCACGAAATTAGACTTGGACGCGATAACAGGGAATACTAATGGTCAACAATTGCTATCAATTACGTCTACTTCCTACCTAAATACTCGCCCTGCCCTCCGAAAAAAATAGTGGATGCACATATGTTCCGTAATTTTTTACGTGATTTTTCTGCATAGAAAATGCCACATTTTTAGATAGATATTAATTCTATACAAAATAGGACAAAAACGTAGTGCTTGATTAAAAAACAGCGAGATGAAAAAAATACATGCCTAATCCTCTATAAGTATTCACTGCATGAGCAGTTTATACAAAAGCGAGCGAGATCGTAAAGGTGAATGATGATAATTATGATAAGGAATTTTGTAGAATTACGAGTGGACTTGTAGTAGTAATAGTAATAGTGTTTTGTATTTTACGTGGAGCAGTCTCTGTGAAAATGGTGGGATATCTAAATGGGAGAAAAAAATAATTTATGACACGGTCTTTTTCCTTGATGGTCAGTCAAGCTACCAGAATTGAGAGCTCCTTATGGAAAAGTCTTGACAGCGACCGCAAGCTCCACAAAAGAAATGGAAATAGGTAGCGAAAGGCGCATAAAATAAATATACATGTTTTTATTAGTACAACAGCAACACACAACATTTTTCTGAAAGTTTCTCGGCAAGTAGCGTAGTACAGAGAGAGGCTTCTCAGTTAGAGAGGAACTGATTATCGTTTGTTTTGTGGTGGTGGGGGTAGTCAGCTCCGCAGTGAAAACTCAGTGGCCACTTTATCGGCTACCTAGAACAGAAAAAAGAATATTGTAGGGGAAAAATGCACCAGAAAAAAATGAAAATTGATCTGGCATAGGAAGTACTGTAGTAGCCTCCAAAATTGTTACGCGATCAAATTTTACGCTGCGTTTTTTTAAAGTATGAAGAAAAAACTTCACGGTTTTTTCACACGAACAAAGAAAACCTTTTTACATAGCTTGGCTAACAGAACGCAACTAAACATAATGAGTATTGGAAAGGAGCAGTTACTGAACAAAAAATTCTTGATCGATCTATCTATCTACTTATGAATCTATCTTTCTGTCTGTCTCCTGGCACTTGGGCTTCGATAAGAGGAAATGCCCATGAAAAAATACTGATGGGATCCACCAAAGTGCCGATGAAATGCTGTTAGTTTATCCGTCGATCATTTCATTTGCTTGGGGCAATGTGCAATAAATACACTTATTTATACATCCTCCAAAGATTCTACGGAGTTTCGCACTTTTACGGTGCCTAATTAGCATCTTCCTAAAACCATCTTTAGCTTTCTTTTTTTCTGATAGTACTAACTAACTGCACTGCAGATCTTGTTAATTCGAGCGGTGAAAACAACTCGAAGGCTTCAAGGTTGGCTACGTAGTGGGTTTTCCCACCGCTGCTTGGTACTTTTTCATTGCGCCGCAATTCGCAATAATAATTATTCATGGGCTGTAATTAATAACACGAGTTTTATTTTCTTAAGAGGCGTGACCTGCATTTGAATCCTACATTTCAACACTTTTCGATCGAGCAGAAGTTTCTGCCATTTAAAGGAGCTTCTGTCCTCTAGGCATGGTGAACTCATCAAAGTTGAATATACCTGCTTAAGTACTACTTAATACCAACTCGTGTTTTGACAGACAGACAGGATTTCATGATGGACAAGCGACACGGAGTAAACCTACTACTTAGAATAGTGTAGAGTTCATAAATCAATATGGAATTCCAATTCTGCGGCCACTCGCCCCCACACTATATCGATTTCCCAGCATATATTGCTTAATTTTCAAGTATTCTCCATCCTCCTCTTAAAATTTAATTGGCCGTGACGAGAATATTCTATTATCCGAAAAACATCCACGTTTAAAAGGAGAAATAAATACTTAGCCCCACACATTAAGTTTTAATCCATTAGCCCGTCGATTCTTTCCATGAGCTACTTTTCCGGGTGTGTCCCACTTTATTTCCCTAATGAAACATTTGACTTGATAAATAACGGCGTATAATCAACCTCAAAGAAAAATCGTTAAGCCTAATTGTACCCAATAACCGGACCGAGACCACCCGCCATAAAATGAAGCTCTCGTGTAATTAAAATGCCCACGGAGGATACCTAGATAAGTCGTCTCGATCGAAATGCGGAGAAAACAACCCAAGTAAAAGAAATAAAATCTACCCAACTACCATCCATGTCAATGGACATCTCTCCTCTTTACTTAATTGTGGCAGAGATGGGCGAGCCAATAAGTATTATTATTATGTAGATTGGGATTCACAAAGAGACATTATCCAAATCTAAGTTTCAAGTAAAGTTCATTCCACCTCTCCGCAGTAGTGTGCCCACTACCTCATAATTTTTAAAAACGTCAACAGTATCATCATCATCTCACAAGTTTCTGACAGGCTTCCAGGAGCAGCAGCAGGAGGCGTTCTCGCATAAAAAATCTTTCTCCGTCTTTTTCCGCTCTTCATCGCATCCTATATAAATAATTGATCTGCCATTACGGGAACTGTTATTGTCGTTTTAGGCTCCGCTTTTCCATAAAAAAGGCAAAGCTTATCTTCATCCATTATACATAAGTTCCTCCTAACATGACATGACAAGAGGACGCACACACACACTGAACTGAACACGGAGTAGGTAGGTGGCTGAGTGTATCATTGCCACTTTTTATCATTATTATTTTATTGTGTATACAACTGTTACGAATTTGTCATCCAATACTATTTACATTTTCTTCTGCTGTGTGTGTGTGCCTCCGCGGCTTTGCCTTCTTTTGGGGATTTTATTTCACGAAAAAATACGAAGACTACTATACTCTGAGATGCTCGTTTTTTCCTTCTCCTTCTTCTTCTGTTCGTCTTGTATCCAATTACATGAATTTTTTTTTCAAGCCTTCCGAATCTTTTTGAGAAACTTGATTTTGTAGAAAAAAGGAGAAGGTTTGGAGGGAGATGGTAAGTAGATGCTGTTGCTGACAAATTCAAATACAAAAAACCGCCTGATATATCAGTAGGGAGACCTGGTCCGATTTTTTTATATTTGATTTTTATAGGTTATATCATTCATGTACGCTTGTGTTCTCCGTTCTGTCTCCCTTTCATCTGCCTGATCTCACGGACGAGGCGGGAGGATGATGACGACGAGGAGACGAAGACGACGGTGATGTGATGTGTGATGACGATGATGATTGCCGTGCCAAGCAAGCAAGAAATAAAGTAAGCTTATATCGACTACTGCTCCTCCGACTTCGCCACACAGCGTCATTTTATTTTATTTGTGAGTATTGAGTTACCTTTGAATGTCAGCGGCAGTGATGTGTGGAATAAATTTCCTCAACTCGTTCAGCTGCAACCGTATGAACAGAGATCGTATCATTTCGCCGGCACCAAATCCAGCGAATTTTATAGCAAGTTTTTGAAAACCCCTGTATCTGATTGAGTCAATAAAATCCTGCATATCAAAATCCGTCCAAGTGTAACCCTCCCGTTTAAAGGCGAGGATGGCGTTCGGCCCCAACCATACGCTCCCATCCATCCTAGGTGTGAAATGAACTCCCAAGAAAGGGAATCGCGGATCCGGTACCTAAATACATACATCGCATAGAAATTGATGCATTCGTGAAATAGAATTGACAAAATAGGGAAAAAACATTTCTTCCCCGAGAAGAAGAAAATCACGGAATAATACAACAACATAAAACACAGGCATCAACAACAAAAGCTTTAGAGGAGAAGGAGGAAAAAAAAATTCACGAGAGAGAAATTTCACTCCACTGCTACATCCTCCTCTTGTCTCCCTCTTCTGATGATATTCATTCTATGAGGGATTTGGCAGATAGCGATAGCTCTCACTCCCTCACTGACTGTCAGTGAGTAGCTGAGTTTGGCGTGAACGTGTGTCATACCTATTTTCTTTTTAAGGAGAAAACGAGATGGATACCTCATGACTTTGTGGAAACGACAAACACGCATCACAGAAATTACGAACACGACATCAGAATGTATTAGCGGGAGAGTAACAATTTTGTAAGACAGACGGTACGAAATGAAAATCAGGGAAAAACAAGGGAATAAAATTACCATAAAATACAAAGATATTTTATTCAGTCAGTCAGCCAGGGCTCTCATCGCCAGTGCACTAAAACTTGCTTACTACTTAAGCATTTTCCCTTCCCTCTGGATTGGATTGGATCAGTTCAGATCGGATTGGATGTTTTGTTAAGCTTGAAATAAATTTGCTAAGTAATGTGAGTAAAAAAACACGAAAATGCGATTCCTAAGGATCCAAGCTCCATTCCCCGAGTAGAATCCTTTCTCATCGCAATTAAAAAATAATGGAGGGAAACTGCTTCCCTCACTATTTCGTGCTCAAGGTGTGAGCGATAAAGTAAGAAAACTGGGAATGAGGAAAGGAGAGGAGGACGAGGTAGATTAACACTCCCATAAAACATTGAAGAACATGGAAAAGTTCTCGGCTCCAGAATTTTCTCTGTCATTGACAGCCTCACCAGACCAAACATATAACATTACTTTATGGAGGGGACATGATAAACTGAATAATTACTTCAAGATTTTGCCAACACCCTGAAAGGAGAATACTACCAACTAACCAAACCTATGTATACTGGTGGGGATGAGATGAGAGTCGTCGTAGTCGCTGTTGTTGTCGTCGCCATTTCTTTTGGTGCGGAGTTCCGCAATTCATTGGAGTGCCATTCATTAAGATTCAGAAAATGCAAATGGAAGGCGATGAAATCCACGTAAATGATACATTACAGGTTTCATTATCACCCCATCATTTATGCAAAAGGAATTAGAGGGGGAAGTGGTACGCGGTGCCACAACCATACGATACGGTGTACAGTGGGGGCATTCTTCCTCCGCTTAAGTGGAACTGAACAACAGATCAACAATGCTACCGCACTTAACGCAAATTTTATTGTCATGAATATTTAATTGCTCATTAGGGAAAAGGGAGGCAATCAGGGAGAGCCTACCTAGTACACTCCTTAAA
>JAHZNH010000006.1:0-10674 GCA_027744355.1 Tyrannoseira gladiata
AATCGGAATGGAATGAAGCGGAAAGAGAGACTCTCGGAGCACTCATTTCCCACTAATTTCTTCAAATAAACAATCCTCACTTTCCCTCTCTGGAAAAAATAGAATGAAAATTAGAGAAATACGACCAGGACCAACCACTTGGAGCCAGAGCCAGAACCAGATCCAGAACAGATTCAGAATCTCCTTCAGTTGTGGGTGTAGGGGTTGCTGAAGAGGAACAACACCACTATCGTCACTGGAGAAAACTTTTTTTATCCTTCCATGGAAAACTCCAGGCAATCCTTATTAGTGTCTATTAATGCGTGTAAAAGTCTTCGGCTAATTGTTCCTGTCATTTTTCTCCATTATTGGGCTCCTCCCGGGAGAGTAGCTGGTGGAGCCTCTGAGAGGGGATAGGGATGCTATGAAGCTACTTCATAGAGTTGGCTGGATGGGGATGCACCTTATGCACAACTACTCATTAATGCCGGGTAATCTGCTCCAAGAAAAACTTCCTGGAAGTGCAATTATATTTCCTTGTTATGACTGCAATTCAAGCCATGAATTCAAATTTCCGACTGAAAACTCCGCTTGGGTTGGGGGAATGGGGGTGGTGGGCCCGGGGTGAGAAGTAGTTTCTTTTACTTATTGTTGGTGCAGCCAATTAAAAACGCATTGGTAATATCAATATCAATGAACTGAGCTGAACTGAACTTCTACTTATTTCCCCAAGTGTATGAAATACCAGCCTTGGGATATGGGCTTGGTTTTAGGGAAGCGGAGAAAATGCTCCTTTTTTTCTTCTCCTTTAGAAATGAAATGAAATGAGGAGAGGATGAAAGTAGACAATCCTGCTTTTGTCCCCATTTTACAGAATGTCAAGCAAGGGAAATTGAGCTTAAAAACTTTCCCTTCTTATCTCATTGCCATCATTATCATCATCATCCGAGAAACATCTGAGTGCATAAATGTTATCCTTCCCCCGTCTCAACTTTCACATGCTTCAATGACTCGACTATGGAAGCAGTTGTAGTTGTAGTTGGAGTAGTGCTTAGCTCCTTGCTTACGTATTTTCCCCCTTAAGTAGATGCTAAAAGCCTCTTGAAGAAAGTAAAGAGGGGGAAGCTTTATACTCGACTATGGAAGCAGTTGTAGTTGGAGTAGTGCTTAGCTCCTTGCTTACGTATTTTCCCCCTTAAGTAGATGCTAAAAGCCTCTTGAAGAAAGTAAAGAGGGGGAAGCTTTATCTCCTCATTTTAGGAAAAAAATTATTATTCCTTTTTTATTCTCCCCTTCTTCTTCAACAAATTTCTTGAAGTTTAGCTCCTTCTCCAAAAATGGAGTGGAGGAGTGGGAGATGTAGCTGTCGTGTAAGTAGTAGTAATCATCAGTCTGTCACTCTCCCATCAAATGGAGAATGAGAGGAGGAAGAATGACTCCTTCTGCCATTAAATGCCCCTTTCTTGTTTTCTTGAAGTAATTTAGCTCATCTCCAGATGCGACGGTGAATGGGATACATTTCTACAGATTTTGGAGTTTTTAAACGGGAAAGCGAAATATTTGTTAGAGAGCTGAACTCAAATCCCCGCAAATTTCCATAAAAACAGCAGTAATACCAATTGTAACGGTCAAAGTGCTTAATAATTTAACAACATGGAGTTATAAAGCATCTTTGCATTTTGCCGCCACTACAAAGATGCCTTCGCCATGCCTCCAGCTCCCCAAACACTCACTCATTCAGGAATCTCCCCGGGGCACTTTGGGGCATTCCACAGCGTTCATTGTCCTTCTTCAAGAATCAAGTAGCTGGAAGTGTCAAGGTAGTGTAGAGGTGTGGTGAAGGTGATGGTGATGATGACGACGAAGATGAAGAGAAACTCTAAACTACTTTACTCCTTGTGCTTTTTCCCGTTTCTCCCTGGCGGGCATCTCTTCTCCCAGCTTTCTTGCTTTCCTCCCGCGTTAGGATCGTAGGGTCTAGGAGCTGCCCAGGAAATTATCATTATTATTGCAATTAAGACGGCTGTAAAAGTCGGAGTCTGAGTGGGTTTTGGGGTGGACTGTAGTGGAAAAAGAGTCTGGAAATTATGGCAATGATCTTGAGATGAAGAGAAATGGGAATGGTAAGAAGTGAGCTTCTCACTCCTTAAGGTTGAGTACAGTTCCTCCCCGCTTATCAATTCCTCCAAGGTTGGGCGGCTGATTATTGTATTGCTCTTCAAAAATTGGCATCGAAATTTTAGATGGCTAATTTTAGAGTGTACGGATGTCGCCGCTGGACACCCATCACCATCCCCCAAAAGGATGAAATAATCATGTTTAGATCGCTCACCATCGCAATTGTAGCTCAGGAATGGGAAAATTAAGATGGAAGTACCTATTTAAGTACAATGTACTTAATAGTAAGTAGCTCTATGGTTTTTCTCGACAAACCAGGCGGAACTCATGGCTTATGACTTCACTCCTCATCTGGGAGGGTAGGTTGAGATCGCACATGCTAGAATGTTTTTTCCCTCCTCGTAAAAGATGATCCCTTCCCTTCTCAAGTTTCCACCAGGACCAGCTTCCCGGGCAAAAGTGTCATCTTTCCGGGCAAGGCATTCATCCAGCATATGTTGCCATTTCTTAAGTTTTAATTAATGAAATATGAGGAAGAAGAGAATTTGCATAATTCACCATTAAGAACGCACTAGGACAGTTTATTAAATTGCAAGGGTGAAGTTTGGCATTTAGCTGTGAAGTGAGCGGTCCACGTCCACCCGCCCAAACATTCTCTCTCCCATTCTCTCTCCCACTGAGGGAGTGAAACCGATCTTGAGATTGGAATGGCTGGAAAATAAACAAACCAAAATGACTTCTCTTCTTGTTCCAGTTGGGAGTAGACCTCTCATGGTTCATGGATAAGGGGAATGAATTGGCGCCATATTAAATACGATAACCCCGTTTTACTCTTAATTGGAATGAAATATAAAAATATGATGGAGGAAGTTGGTTCCATTGTTGCCGACTTGCTACCCCGCTTCATTAACTTTGATATTAAGCGGCTTGTTTTTTCCACCCACCAGCCAAGCCGATTAAATATGTACCTACTTAAATGCGGGGTGCATCCATTGAGTGGAGCAGGGATTCACTCCAGATGAAAAAAATTGACTGAAGTCTTGGAGACATCACTACATATTCATACTTTGTTCTTTTCCAGCATTATTAAAAGCAAAGGGGGTCAAAGGGACTGGGATGGCGCTATAAAAATGGTAATGAGGACTTCCAAGAAGGAGCGCGCGCACTCATTCAGACATCTCTATTCCATCACGGCAGTAAAAATCCAAAATGCAAATGGAATTTTGAAAGAACTTCACCCGTGTGCAACTCTTACTTCCCCTGGAAATCGAAGTATTTAGGTATCACTGAATGCAAGAGAGCGACATCAGCAAAACAACAAAAGAGAAAACATTTTTATTTGTGAAAATAATAACATGTCATTTCGTCATTTTTTTTCTCGTTCCACTTCCCCCTTTTCTACAGCCTCAGCCCCTGCCCCAACCATCGTTTTTTTTGTTTCCCTTCGGCTTCGGAAATCATGAGTAAAAGCGAGTGCACATACTTACATACGACACACGAGTGCATTTTATTTGAGTTTGAAAAAAAACGCGAGCGTTGTGTTGTTTTCGGGGCACATCCAATCCAATCCACCTACCTATTGACTTGACATTACGGCCGCGTACACATTTTTTTTAGTGGGGGAGAGAGTTGTAAAAAAAGGGAAGCCAAAAAAAGTGATTTTTATGCGAGGGCTAAAGGGCAATAAAAATTTCATTGTTTTTTTTTCCTCCTCTTCTTTCACCGCATCTCAAACTCGTTCGCTTTTGCGGTTCCGCTCGATTTGTGTCACGACGACATGGCTTCACATCACATCATGTTGCCTTGTCGGGAGGGAATTCGGAGCGGTGCTGACTTCGACTTGTGACACACTACAAATTTTACGAGTCATTTTCCCCGCCAAAGTAAGTAGACTTCTACCTGGACTTGGGAGCATGATGAAGACGGGAGGGGATTCGTAGCGGTGCTGACTTCGACTTGTGACACACTACAAATTTTACGAGTCATTTTCCCCGCCAAAGTAAGTAGACTTCTACCTGGACTTGGGAGCATGATGAAGATGATGATGATGACGATGATGACGGTGATGTAGTTTGGGGCTCTAAAGAACAAGACATCAATGCCATGTTAGTGGGTTGTAAAAGCGGCCGTCCTCCTCCTCCTCCACCATAGAAGCTTTCATTTGTCATCTTTATGCCAGAAATATCCCATTCCCATCCCGAGATATGATCACTTCTGTTGGAACCATACCCCAGGAACGTAATGGAAATCCGCCTTGAACGATTGTAAAAAAAGGAAAACGATGCTATCCGCTGACAAATTTTTTAAACGGATTTTGCATACGAGCTAAGTTTCCTAATTCAGACTGATTCCTGGATGGATTAGTTTCCGGATTGATTGGAACATGAAATATTTGATGAGAACCGTTCAAAATAGATTGAATGTTTTAATGTGTATTGTAAAGCTAATACGCCGATGAAGTCAAAGCTTTAGAATATTGCAAAACTCACTAAGGACTTGTGGCGTTACGCAACTTTTTTTTGATTATTTTACGAAAACTACGGACCTTAAAAGAAGCGTTGTACTGTATTGCAGATATAAGCATTCTGTATCTAATCCAGCAGCGTTTATTCTGATAACCTGATAAGCGATAACTTTTGAAAACAAGATTTCGCGCTTTCGAACTTTACTCAATGACAGCTTACTTATGAATGCATTGTAAAGGGAGTTTGAATCGTAGCCCGTCAAGGGCTCAATGCGCATTCAAGTAGGTTGAATACGAAACGCC
This sequence comes from Tyrannoseira gladiata, assembly GCA_027744355.1. Taxonomy (NCBI): domain Eukaryota; kingdom Metazoa; phylum Arthropoda; class Collembola; order Entomobryomorpha; family Entomobryidae; genus Tyrannoseira; species Tyrannoseira gladiata. The sequence continues at coordinate 4,865 of JAHZNH010000006.1, forward strand.
GACTAAAAATTATTTCTTTTTTCCACCTCATTCCATCTTTCATTCATATTCATTTCCTCTTCTGCTGCAACTACCTACTTAAATGCTGGGTTGTTGCGAAACTCCATCACTGTTTTTGGAAAGGTGGTCAAAGGCCAAAATTCCCGGAATGTACAACAAAGCGCGAGAGCATTAAGTAATGCGGAGTAAACAAAAACTCCCACTCCTTTTGTTCGCATTTCTACACGAGAGAATGGAGCTGGAGTGAAATGATGATAAGAGGGGAGGATGCAGCAATAATACTTGCTCGCCATTTTATTTAGTTAGTTATGTTGAAAACTTTCCCAGGAAGAAAGAGCGTGCGTCCCAACCCAATTCCACCGGAATAAATCTCCCCCTTTTGAAGGAGACAAAGGGGAAGGGTGGAACGCACGCGAATGTTTCCCCATAAACGTCTTATCATCATCATCACCATTATTGCGTAAGAAAAGTTCCTTGCAAAAAATGAAATTATTGCCGGCTGCTGAAGTGAACTATAAAATTTAGTAATTATTCTCGCATTCTAGGAGCCCCAATGAATGTTTATGATTTCTTTTGCGAGGTACAAAAGAATTAGAAGTTTACTCCCCCTCCCCAGCTAATTCCAAGGAGGGAAAGGGAATACCCCGAATATTTTCACGTTCTCGACGGGCAAACAACTACTCAGCTCACTTTTTTTCTTAATTCGAATTCCTTCAAGTACAAATAGTGTAAGTGTTTCCGTACTTAATTCAAAAGGGGAAGGGAAGATAGTTTTAGCGAGGTACTTTCGAAATGGGGAAGATCCAAGACGAGAATAAGAATATAAAAAATGGAATTGGAGTGAGTACTCGTGAAACTGCTTAGGATCGAGAGCCGAGGGGAACTGCGGAGAAATATGATGTATTCAGCAGGCACGACAATAAAATAGGCTCAGTGGAGTCGTCTCGTTGGACTCCTTCCAAGAGACAATGACACAACACACATATACAACCATGAATTGAATGAATGCGAACTGGAGCTGGAATACTTAGTACGGAAGTAAAAAAGGGAGAAACTGCAAAGGGAGGAACTACGGGACACCAACATTGTCGGCGGGGACGCGGATGTCTGACGCCAGTCGGCAGGATATTATTGTAATGCACCAGTGGAGAAACCATCTATAGCTAAATAAATTGTAAAATTGGTGGAGTTAGTTACTTTATCCTTTGCTTTAATCACTTATCATGATCATTGGGGCGATGTGCACCCGACCCGGATAGAGTCCAACTTGAGGAAGGAATTTCCAGTGAGTGAGCACAGTTAGGCAGCGTTGAAGCTACTCACAATTAGGCAATTGCATTTCTCCTTCTCCATTTGAAAATGTACATGGATCGAGCTATAGGCGGCAAATTTGCAGCTTGCAGTTTTGCGGATTTCCCCCAATTGGGAAGGGAGGACCAAGAACGGAAACAAAGAGAATTAGGTTTGTCCACAATTTGTGGTCCAAGGGTAATGAGAAGGTCAGCACCGGCACATTACTCTCTTTTCCGAGGCTCCTATATAGTACAGGAAATGTCGATGTGGAAGAAAGGTGAGACTTTACTTAACCGTAATTATATATGGCCCTCATGAATAGCCCTCGTTCTCCACTTGGACGTGGACTTGGACTTGAGCTCTCCTCTGGGGAAGGAAGTTGGACATAAGTAGTAGAGAAGAGTGTACGCAAAAAAAATAAAAATCGATACTGTATCAGGAAAGAAAGAAACAAAGGATCGAAGGACGGACTATGTAGTCTTCCCAGTGGCTTAATTTGGGACTGGCACACATTCCTCGGGATTTTCTTGGCTTGGCTCCTCACCACGTTGATTACCTGGGTGTGGGACTCGCATTCCAGGAACTAGGCGATAATCTTACCTCTCTCTCCGAGCACTGCACACTGACCCGTATTCTGGAGGGAGAGCGAATGAATTATTGAATAGGCTTCGAGGAAGGCATTAGATTGGAATTGGGGGAAAATTGAAAGCAGCAATTGATTCCTGGGATCATGCAGATGCCCCGGAATGCAGCGATTTCAAAGCACATCTTTCCCATTTCATTTACTCTTTCAATTTTGTGGTGTTTGGAGGAGAACATGTCCCTAGTAATCTTTTTGTTGCGCACCCTTTCCAAGTTGAGGATATTTATTTAAATGGCCTACTTCACCGCTGATTTGATGACAAGCAGAGGCATGACGGCTTCCTAAAAGTTGTCATTTGCCCCGGTTAACAGACGCCCATTTTTGTGGAAATGAATATATAACCGTTGCATTCCTCCCCTGAGACGAATGAAGGGACCATGGAGCTCCGGAAAAATCTACCTCTGGTGTATTATTGAGCTGATTAAATTGCCCCGAGATGATATTCACCCTTCTATGATAAGGCAATGGGGAGAAATCGCCAATTTTCCCTTGTGCATGTAAACCATGTGTATTGTGAATTGTACTTAATGGTTCTATTCCGGAGTTGCAGCTGTGTCAGAAAAAATTGTAGTTGCCGACAAGCTTAACTTGTTGTTTTCCTCTTTAAAAGGGAAGACGCACTAATAGGATGAGCTAACTTCTCCATTCCGAGATTTTTTATGGGGAGTGATTTAACGGGGTTAGATTCCTAGAATTCATCCCCATCTCACTCCAAAAATGTAGGAACAAATCTCGGTTTCCTGTTATTCTTGGAAGAGTAGGACCAGCAAAAATCAGTAGTGGCGTCTGCCTGCCATTCTCCTCCTCGTCATCATCATCTTCTTCATCTCCCATTAAAAAGTCTGGAGTGTTTATATTCCAACTTCTCCTTCTCGGGCTCCTTCATTCCAGCGGAGATAAAAAAAAGGAAAGACAAAGACTGTCGGAGAAAACCTCCCCTGACGGATATCCCAAGAGCCTCCCTGTCTCCTTCACTCTCCTCCTCGCTGGAACTGGAAACAAGACTCTCTCAAGTCAGTCAGTACACTACTTTCCCCCGAATCGAGTTCGGTTCAGGAGAAGGAAGAAAGCTTCTCAAACGGAATGAGATGAAATGGGCGAATAAAAGGGAGGGAAAATGGACAGCTTTAAAAAAATCTGGATGGATGTTCATCTGAATACACTTCTACTTTTGGAATGTTTCCCCAGGATTTTTACTCTTCTTCAATGCACCCCATCATAATTTTTTGCATGCTGGAGAGCCCCTTTTTTGTCCTGCTTACACTGCACTTTTAAAAAGCAACTTAAGAGCTTAATCATTGAGAATCATAATCATCATTATCAGCATCACCATCCCATGAAGGAGGATAATGCTTCGAGCAACACAGAAAACAGCACTACTCCTTCTTCCCCTTTCGCCTTTTCTTCGTGTTCCGTCTTTTCCTCGTCCTAATGCATCGCATCCGACGAGGATGTGTACATTTTCCCCTTTTCTGGTGGAAAAAGCGAGAGGCAAAGAGGAGAAGTCAGGATGCGATGTGGTGTGATGTGATGTGAGTGAGGTGGAGGAAGGGAGAGAGGGAAAGAGATTTGTTTACTAAAGCCCATGCAGGGGGAAACTTATTACCACCAGGAGCAGTTGTTGTTCTTCTTCTTGTTTCGTTTTCCACCGACCGACCGGAGTAAACGTAACGTTTTCGGTAAACACAACCGTTCCGCTGAAACAATCCCGAAAAAAAAGGAGAGAGGAGCCGGTGGAGGCTTTACTCCGGACAAAGGACTAGGAGTAGTATTTTATAATGATAAATAAATATAATGTGCAATGCATAGAAAAAAAACTTTCTGCCTGCCTCGATCCCTTCCTTTTTTTCCCTCCCTGGGAATCCTGATGGTGATGATAATGATGATGCAGCTGGAGCTGGAGTACTATAGCATTAAAACAAGAGGAACCGAACGAACGCATTTTTCTCATCTCTCCTGAGCATTAATACATTTTTCTGCATTAGATACTTTCTTTCTTTCACTGTTGCCCTTTTCATCTCTTTTGTATCCTTGTCGACTGACTTGAGTTAACTTGATGCCTAGATTTTTTTCTCGATGTTGGTGGGATGGATGCAACTTCAACTTTCAACTTCTTCTCACATTTCCATGTATGGATGGATGGATGGATGTATCACTGCACTACATTCTCACTTTGGGGGATAGGGAGGCTTCTCCGGGTAATCTAGTGAGGGATCTGGTGGGATTAGACTAGAATTTACATATCATGCACATACCCCTCACCTTTGAGAAGAGTGGATCGGGATCGGACCCCCAGAAATATGAAGGGATCGAAGCGATGCAACTTTTATTCATGAGAAAGGGAAAAAAAATCTGCTAGAGAGAAACAACACCAATTTTTGTTTTGGTAGGTGCTCTCTCATTCATCCGGCGTGTATCAAATTGAATGGAATAAGCTTGCCAATGTCTATGGTGGGGTGGGTGGAATGCATTTTTATCTCCTAATTAATTTAAATGTCCTCCCTTCCCCATTCCGACTGATCGTGAGTGCGGGAGTCAAGGGCGCCGTAAATTACCGGGGATGATTAGGTGGGGATGGGTGGAATGCATTTTTATCTCCTAATTAATTTAAATGTCCTCCCTTCCCCATTCCGACTGATCGTGAGTGCGGGAGTCAAGGGCGCCGTAAATTACCGGGGATGATTTTCAGACCGGGATGAAGGACGACACTACTACAGAGGCGACTACTTCTCATTGTTTGTGTTTTTCGATTAAGCTAGAGTGAGAGTGAGAATGAGAATGCCACTGACCTTTCTGGTTAAGCAGAAGAAGGAAGAGGATGAGGTAGGCTCGGAAGATTACTGCATTTCTGCTTGGACTACACCATCTGCTCCCTCCCTGATTCCTACTCCTGGTGGGATGGGATGAGCCTTCGGAGGAGTGACCACCACCCCCCTCCGCTACACTGCCACTTTTCCCACCCCCTCGAAATTCATCCATCCCTTGGAAGTAATGAACGACCATTTTCACAAAAAAAAACGTTGCTCTAGTCCACCAATATATTCCTGGAGCTCGACTCGACTCCTCGCTTTCCTCCCAGTCAATTACTCAAGTCCTTTGAGGAGGAAGTTTGACACTGAACACGGAGGAAATGTGTATAAAATCCCGGGGAAGTGTTGCAATTCAGCTCGGCTCAACTGATTTCCAAAACGGTCATTTTCAATATTTCAAGCACTTCCGTGGATATCGTCCTCATAGGCATAGTAATCATCATCGTCATCACCACCACCACCTCCTCCTCCCCACTACCACATCAATACTTCCCTTCCCCGAAAATATCATATTGGTGTCACGTTCCGTGTTATTGCATGTTCTCGCCCAGGAAGTGCTCAAATTACCCCAGAAGTTTACAGGATCTCCTTCCTCTCCAAAAAAATAATACTGTCTCCCTCGTTATTTTCTCAGTTCCAGGACTCGAAGCAAAAAACCGTTCCCCACTCTCTCCCTCTCACTATTGACTACTTCTCCCATCACATCACTTCTTGTTCGTTGTCATCACTGAGGAAGAAGAAGAAACTCTGTATACGTATTTTTTTCCTCCCCAACTTTCCGCTTCTTTTCCTTTTCTCTGTCCTTGAGGGAATTTCACATTATTATTACAAACTTCTTGCACCACCACCACCGCCACCACCACTACAACACCACCTTCGCTTTCTTCTATTCTCGAGTTTGTCCTTCGTCGTTCTGACTCACTCAAAGCCACCCGCACCCGCAAAGGCATGTATTCATTCGTTGCAGCTCCTATTATTCTCCACCGGGAAGGTGGGGGCCGCCAACGGGACAAACCATCATTATTATTACGCTCAGTGACTTGCAATGAAAGAATAACTGGTTT
>JAHZNH010000007.1:0-11512 GCA_027744355.1 Tyrannoseira gladiata
TCCGTTTCACCAGCTTGACTTTCATTCAGCTTCCATGATTTGAATTCCACCAAAATTGCGCTTGTTTGATTATTTTTATGATCAGTACATGCATTTTAAATGGAGTGGTTTTGCTTACCATCCTTGCATGATTTATGGTTTTTGATTTTTTCATCAATTTTGAACCTTTGTACGTGAATTCAAAGCGAGATCACACTTATCGCGGTGAATGAATAGCATGCTGACTTGAAATGCATTAAGGAAGTCGTAAGGAGTTTGGCAATTTTCTTCACCGCACTGGGCGTTATGACCGTTGTTGGCAAACTATTCCGGACCAAAAAATTACGCTGATTTCAAATACGTGATCAAAATTTTTAAACTCTCAAGAAAATCTTGCGCTTAAAAGTAGTAATGCTTGTCAGAGAATTGCAAAGACGGGGATAAATAAGACTTCGGATAGTAAATCAGATCGTTATAGTGGGTCTCTTTGATCCGTCGGATCGAAATCATTGCTTGTTAGGCAGATGGATGATATTACACATAAACAAGCATGTCTGCATGCACAGCTATTTGAGCAATTAAGTAGGCATTATCCAACTCTCTGATCTACTCGTTCGCTTGAAGATGATGTAACGCCAGTCCGTAAGATAAAAGACCGAAAGGGAAAGCCTAGATTAGAAGGTAGTGAAAAAACAGTTCTTCCTGATACTTCCTCTCAGTGTGACGCAAACGAATCGGATTTTCTGAAAAAATGAGAAATCACAATCGGATGCAGGGGTGAACGTCACTGACATGTGAAGTTTTTCGAGAAAGTTTTTGGAATAAGCCAAATCATGTCATGAACTTCAAGAAGGAATTCTTGAGTCGATCTTAATAGAAGACGATAAAATCTTGAACGATCAATTAGAGTTACAAAAATGTTTGAGGTTTTACTTCGGCAATTCCGCAGTCCTAAATGAATACACGTGAAAAAGAACAACGCTCGACCAAGGATAGTATCATCGCTAAATTATATAAATTATACAGTATACTATAGTCTTCAAGGCATTCTATGGCTTCTTTTCAGTTTCATCTAAGTCGTGTTGCTCCAAGGTCTCCCGTTTCTTTTGCTCCCTTTCCTGCACTTCTTCAAAAAGCGAGCGTAACGATTGAACGGTGAGGGAAGGTGGTCTTCTCCCGTGGCGCTTCAGAGCTTCCTTCTCGTCCGTTACATCACTATGGGGTCCATCTTGCGTCTTGCGGAGACGCTAGGTTTCGCAACTCACCAAACTTGAGACGATGAGACTTTCCACAGCTGCATTGAAGACTTGTTCTTCATTCCACTTTCCACTCGGGCTGACTTTTCTCCAGCTTAATGCAAATACTAACGAAGGACTCACCAGGCTTTTCGAAATTTCTATCGCCGAGTTTCCTCGTCACCCCTCCCGGGTTGAGGCCAGACTTTTTGAAGTACATTCTACACAATGTAATGAAATAATTAGCAATTTAGTTTACGATGATCGATATCAGTCAACAGCGATTGGTGGACAGAATGTAGTACTTCATTGGACTTACGCTCTGAATTTATCCTCTTTGTACTTCGAGTATATTAGACCTCTTCATTTTTCTTCGGCTCTCGGGAAACAAACGGCTCGTACTTTGGAGGAAAAACGCGATATATGTCATACCACAAGGGACGGTCTTAATACTGAACAGCTCCTGCCTTTATTAATCCGGTCGTTCTGAAACAAACATTCAAACATATAACGTAATTAATGTACTTGTTTTTGATCAATTTTGCTCACCCACATGAATGCAAAGATCCAATCACGCTGACACTTTCAGTACTTTATCATAATTTCAGAGGCTACAATTAAGTTGTGAATAAAATTTAAAATATTGACGGTACCTGGAAAAAATTGTGCCAATCCGGTCGAGACGACTTCCAGCCATTCTGATTTCCCTTGTTCACTTCTCGAAACGCACATTTTTAACTATATTCAATTCATGAATTTATGCGAGATACCATTTACACTATCATACTAATTCTTTAATTATTAATTATTGCAAAGCGAACAATGAAGAAGGGAAACTCTGATGCTGCTAATGGCCAATGGCACTGCGGATGCACTACTAAATACTAGAAAGAAAGACTCGTTCCCGTCACTTCTTTATTTGCCCCGTAAGAAAACGATGTGCTTGTGTTTTTGTCTTTTGTTGCTCGGCCCATGTGATCGGACGCATCAAAAGAATTGAATAAGGGTAAGGCAAAAGGCAACTAGACTAGACGTTCATTCAGACAATGCATTCATGCATTGAGGAATAAAATGCACTAATTAAGACAAGTGGTAATAGTGATTAAGTATAAGATAGTGACAGTGACCCAATTACCTATTCATTCGTCCCGTGCAAAGTGTTTCGAAAATGTTGAAAAACCGTTGTAAAGTCCGGACTCCTTTGCGACGAACAAATATTTTGGCTACGATCGAGGGATCATGAAATCAGAATAATAGTACAAGTAATAATCTCTTCTTGAGGAGGTCATCTTCATGGATGTATAGTAGGACGAAATGCTGATAAGGGTGGTGTCGCGGTTCGAGCCATGAGATTCCCGGAAAACGCTTCTCCATGCCTCTGTACGTTCTCCCTCGACATCTGGGTCGCCGATCGATGGAAGCAGGGGACCCTCGCTGTTAACGTCTCCAAAAGTGCGGAGATGGTGGCAGAGATTTATTAGGTGTCATGATGCTGAAGTCATGGCTAGTATATTAGGTATGTACAAGGCGATTTAATTGGTAGTTATTTTTGCTAGTAGGTATATATATTTGAAATCTAATTAAATCACCGCGTTTAAATTGTTCGTATTGTTCCAGGCTGGAGCAAGACGCGAAGTTCCTTCGTCGTACAAGATCCTGTGAGATAAGATCCAATGGAAAAGCTCAAGGTATAGAAGAAGATTGATTCGGACGTAATGAATAGTTTAATTGATTTTTTATGGATGAGATGTGGTCATTGTGGTCTTATCTTTTATCGTTGTAGAAATTCGGATTCTCCGTTGGTTCCGAACATCAGCATCCAGAGTTGTTGTTTATGAAGCGTAGCGCAGTGGAAAATTACATCCGGATAATGCAAGAAGCTGGGTTCCCATATATTCGGGAACAGTTTATTACGAAGTGGGTACTCTCCCTTTGACCACCGAATGAATAATTTGCTTATTGCGTTAATATTTTTCTAGAACTTTTGTTTCTTCTGCAAACAGACCCCGATAACGTTTCCCGGATCCTGAAGCTTTCAAACTTTGCGGGAATGCATCTAAAATTCGTCGTAAACTTTCGCTCGCTCGTGCTCATTTAAGAATATCATGGAAATCGAAGAGGAGTTGATGAAACACAAGATAAATACCATTGGAATCGGTCAAGAAACATCCTGATGTTTTCACACTTTTGCCAAAAACTGTCGGGGATTGACTAGACCTGCTTGAGAACACGCCAGAATTGCGCTTTCAAAAGCCATCCGAGAATCTGTCGTTTACTGTACTATCAACGAAAGGCGATGGAGAGACTGGACGAATTTTAATCTATGGAAGTGATAATCGCCTCCATTCACCTGCTTTTACAAGAGAAGAGGCGCTTCCAAAAGTTTGATGACGGAGGGTAGAAGGTGCAGATAAAACGAAGTGTAGATACAATATATTGATTGTTCTATCCCGTTTGCTGGAAAGTTGAAAAGTACAAAAAAATTTCACAATTTCTTATAAACGTTCTCAAATAAAACAGAACAAACTGTGACCAATAGGATCCAATCCTTTAAGCATGTAGCTTCGTTCGATCAATCCCACATCTGTCGTGAATTTTGTCAAAACTAGACTTACCCACTTAATTTTACGCGAGCTTTCCACCCCTCCCCCAAATTCATGCATTATTAAAGGTATCGCTTAAAATGGTAAACAATTTAGACCACTTTATTATTCATGCAAATACAAGTACGAAGTTAGTTTTCTGACCGACACATTTTACCATAATCTTTAATTCATTCATAATATTCTTCGCAGCTTGGACTTGATTTTTACGGACGCTTTGATCATTAGATCAATATCATCATCAATTATCGAACTCTCGAAGTAAGCATACATCGCAAGAAAAAATGGATTGCGTTTGCTGACAGGCGTGAAGTTAATTCTGAGCGATTTTGTTTTCTCTAGATAACCTGTCAAAATGTAGGTTAGATTCCGATGGGAATTTGGACTGAAACAGACCCTTTTCCACATTTCAAATGTCCCTGATCATGATCATGATGATGACGACGGTCTAAAAGTCTGTACAGCAGGACCCTCAGGGAGGCTGTAATTGATATTTGTATTTCTGAGATCCAAGGGTAGTTTTGGCTTGCGATGCGTGTCGGTAAAACAAAAAGGGAAAGTCCTCGCTCGACTTCTTCTTCAATCTGCTTCCGAGATAATAAAATTCTCAATCTTTGTATTACTACTGCACTCTCAATATCTTTCCTCAGGTCAGCCAGCCCTGCACTACTAATGTTCCTGTCGAGCTCGATCTATTTTTGTAATCTCTCATTTTTCTCATGGCTTTTTTTCATTCTATTGTTACTCCAAATTCTACAGATCATCTTGAAGCGACCATGGTGTATTATATTCAGACCACAACAACAAGAAAGGCCAGGCCAAGCTAGATAGGTGAGGAAATGAGTCAGGGTGCAATTCAACTTGAAAGGGTCCTTCTCTTCTTTTCCTTCCCTTCTTATATGGACTGGATCGGATTGAGTTGAGTTGTGCTCATCAACAACATCACTTTCTATTTTAGAGGACTTGTAGTGAAGTGGGAAGGGTTTAATAAGGTTACTACAATAATTGTCATACCTGTGCGGACCCTAATCGATGATTCCTGATCCTTAAAGATGATAAATGGTACTGCTTGCTTCTTCCAGTCAAATACTTACTACTTTTGCGTAAGTGTTTAGCTTTGCAAGGGAACACACCTCTTCTATATTGTCAAGGATGATGCAGTGAGGAAATGCATCTGCATTTTCAGATCTTCTTTGGAAAAATGTAAGCATTTAAATGCTCCCCAAAATATCCTCAAAAAAGTTTCTGAAGGTACGCGAGAAGGAAAATTGTGATGGACAAGCATTGCATGTACCAAGGCCTACAAACCTGGCGTACTTCCGAACGCCTTCCCTTGCACTTTCCAGTTCTTACCTAGCAATAATCTTGTGATGACGTGAAAAATATTATGTTCCTTTCCCTTTTCATAAAAGATTCACTTTTCAAAAGATACATACAACTCGGTTTTAATTTTTACTCAACCAAGCATAAATTAAAATTGTAAATTAAATGGTGTTGGAGGAGTCAATTCTAGTTAAAATGACTAGAAAGCCGAAGAAAACCCAATGAAGAAGTATTTCGCTGAATCAAGTTTGAAAGTCAATTTTTATGGCGAAATTATTGAGTGCGAAACGCCCTGACCATCCGAAGCCGGTTTTGCAAGCTGTGTCCTGGTTTGTGCCTTGACGTGCCTGGCGCAGCGGTGCTCGAAAAACTCATCATGAACTTTAGTTACTACTTCTTTCAAGTAATTCTTGCATCGGAATAATGGAACTATACCGTGGAAAATAATTAATTAATGTAAATATATTTGGAAACCTTTGGAAAGGAATTTTGTGCTGACGAAATGTGTTGGTATCTTTCATTCTCGAAGGTCTGCTTCCTGCTTCTTCTCGCAACGGAATGTTTCGGAGCACCTCCTCCAGCAAACGACGTCGTTGTGGTGGATTCTCCGATAGTGAAGGAGATAGAAGAGAAGAAAGCAATCTTCCTACGCAAACCGCCACAAGGGAAGAACGTTGTTGTTGTGCCGAAAAAACCGATAAATGGTCGGAAGGTTGTGCCTCCAGGAGCAAGAAGGCCAGGCAATGGACAACAACAACAGCGCACTAATCCTGTGGGTAAAAGGGGGCCAGGTCCCTTGAGGAATGCTGGCACTGTTCAGCAAGAGAACCTCATGCGGAAGCAGCTTACAGGAGCAAACAACAATGGCGACAACAATGCCAGTAAAGATACGCAGCAGACTGCAGCCAGCGACAGGGTATTTTTCCCACCGTACAAGGTACGTATATGACTACTTAATACTGCTGCTAATCGACAAGTCCTTTAAATTTTCCTCAGATCATGAATGAGTTTATTTTCGCATGATAATGGAACAAATAAATTAATTTGGTTACATTTTTCGTTACAGTTCCCTTTCTGGGGCATGCCATACGGAATCTATTCGAATGGTGGATTTATTAATCCTGGGCTCTTCCCATTCGTTCCGGGAGGTATGTAACTTTATTGAATAGATTCAGTCTTGTATTACTTTGCTAAGTTTTTTTGCGGAGTTGCTCAATTCGGTTTCTTTTGCTTTCGGATAAACCTAGGGCCGGGCTTTCCACCATACGATGGTAAGTTTTTTTTTCCCAATTCAATTATTTCTCCAAAGAATGAGTGCAAAGAGTTTAATTTTCTTTGTACTATAAAATGCTGATGAATTTCTTCTACTTTTCAAATAGGTATATTTGGAAGCCCGTTTGGCCCTGGGCTTTTTCCAGGAAAGCAAAATCCCATTCCTCCCGGAGTAGGTACCCCAAATGGTGCCCACGCCTCAAGTGCCTTCGGCGCTAGCAGGCGGGCAACCACCCCTGAATCCCACAGGTACAAGTAACCGGAGAGGTAAAGTTTTGGACATGAACCTTAAATACATTTTAAGCAAAGTATTATTATTATGAGGATTTGACCGTAAGAATGAAACCAGGGCCTAAGAATTGTTTTTTTTTTGCTTCATTTCATGAACACAATCAGGACCTCCCCCTGGGGCATACTCTCCTGGATCGCCGGTAGGATACAAGAAGCCCAAGTCAAAGCCAAAGGCAAAACCCAAACCGGAGGATTCTGAATGTCCATGCGGCAAGGTTAAAGATGAAGATGATTACTATCCACCCCCATCACGACCTCATAAAAAGTCGAAGCCATCGCACTCACGTTGCCCTTGCAGTAAACCAAAGCCACCGAGCCATAAGAAAAGAGTGAGGGACTATGATGACGACGACGATGATGATGACCATCAACTATGAGCACCGTGAAAAGCCCAGCCCGACTCCAGTTTGCCCCTATGCTCATGAACCGGAAACTACAACAACAACTGCTGCACCTCCATCGCCGCCTTACACTCCACCTGTCACTGAAGCTGCAACGGAACCACCTCCAAAGAAGCCAAGGGTTTGCAAGTTGAAGCACAAAACGAGAACTTTTAGATTTGCGGATGGCACTTCAGTGACGAGCGACTTTGATCCAAATGACGGTTTAGTTCTTCCTTCCCTTCCACCAGCTCCCCCACCACCACCGGCTCCAGAAGTAAAAAGTAAACCGTGCCCTCTGAAAACGCAGAAAAGCGTAGAGTACATTTATATTACTCAGCCCCTATGCTCCTCAAAACCCGTCGCCAGCGTATCAGCCGCAGCCAGTTCGACAGGATCCACCTGTCGCTAATTATTCTGAAACTAAGGCATCCTCTGCTACTTACCAGCAACCAAATGGGCAACCTCCAACTTATTCTCAATCCAATTCCCCACCTGTAATATATCAACAAGTACAGCAAGATTCCGCACGGAATGTGACTTTTCCAATTCTAACCCCCCAATCATCCCCTGATCAAAATCTAAATTATCAGCAAGCAATCTTCACCCACAGTTTACCAACAGGCTCAAGTGTCAGCTCCCGCGGTGGTGTACTCGGCCGATGGTCAGTCGCCACAACTCCAAGTTTTGAGTCCAGGGGCAGAGCAGGCGGCTTCAAGTTCCCATAGCACCATCATTTACAAGCCAGTTCCCACAGAAATCATTCATACTCCAACCAGCGTCACCGTACCCCTTCCGCTACCCCCAATTCATGATTGATAGCAAAGGCCAACTTGTTCAGTCGGCCCCTTCACAATCCCCCCAACAAGTCACGTACAAGGTTGATCTGAATCAAGATCTCCTCTCTAAAATAACCACTCCAGTAATGATCGCTCAGTCCAGACAAGCTTCCATGCTCCCGGTGGCCGTCTCGCCAAATCAGTCACTCAGACAAATTCTGACTACCGGGAATGGCAAACATTACATTCTAGACAACCAGCCGATTGCTCTCACCACATCTGCAGCAACAGCAGCAGCCACATCCCCTCATATCGCCCATTCTTCCCAGATTTATCCCCAATCCAGAGTCTTGATTGTGGACGGGGTCTCCCCACAGCCGTCACAAATAACTTACTCCAGCCCATCAGTAGTTCAACACCCGTCTTCTATGCCTTCAGTAGTCTTGTTGAAGTCAGATTCAGTTTACGATTTACTCCAGAGCAAGTCGCAGCACCAGCCACAGGCAACTCCTCTGTCCTACCTCCAGTCTCAACAGTTGACATCGTCCTCATCCTCATCGCCAATATATTTGTCGCCTTCATTCCAGTCCGTTCCCGACTACAGTTATGTTGTTCCAGATCAGCAGAGAAATTCCAAGGGATATGGACATCACAGAAAAACTCCCAGTCCCCCAAATAATAATGTCCCCTATCCATATAGGCACTCCCCTTACCAAGATTACGACGAAGAAGTGAGACTACCTCCGCGTCGACCCACTTCTCAGAGCAATTACAACACCAAGGACTACGTCATCATTGATAGGGATGAGCTTGAGGACTTGAAAAGAACATTGACCACGTCGGATACACTCTATTCCGACGATGACAAGAATCTACCCCCTCCCCCAGAACTGGTTCATATCGACTACCACCACAACTCAAGAGTGGAAGACCCCCGCGATGACTTCAACAGACCTTTGGCATTCGCCGGGAATAGAAATAGTAACAATAATAATCCCTCTTGGGAAAATCATCGTTTCGACCATAGTCAGTACAATAGAAATTACGAGCAACAGATGCCGGCCTATCCCCACCGCTCAATGGCATCACTATTTGATCCGTCCAAAGGAACTGGTCCGGACGGATCATTAAAACAGTTCTCGAAAATTTTCCAGATGAATAATGAAGACATCAGAGGGGTTGGCCCTCCGGGGACTAGGAAGAAAAAGAAAGCAGGGGCCTTGGTGGTCTTTGACAAGTACTTGGAGAATTCAGAGGGTGCCGATGATGATAAGAAGTAGTAGTTTATTATTTTAGGTGTTTAGATATTTAATTAGGTCATATGCTAGATATTTAGAATATATATTAGGGAAACTCTATGTCATAATATTAATTAGCATCTCGGGTCATTTAAATAAACGCCAATCTGGTCTTGAATTTTCGCTTGAGCTTGTCTCATCCCGTCCGTCTTTGGTGGAAGCATATCATCACAATGCTCAGCCCCTGTGGGGAAAAAAGTAAATTAAAACCGTAATTGTTTATTTACCACGCTAAATAATTTGTGGGGAAATCATCATGCTTACCTGGAATATGGATCACGGTATTCTCCGATGTCGTCTCAGACTGGCTATTGATCCCAAGCGTGTGCCATGGATCCCATCCTCCGTTAACGAAAATCACGCATTTCGCGTCAATATCCCTCGCCTTATAAAACTGGTTCGTGATCTCAATCCTGTACTCCGTGTATTCCCTGGTGAACATTTCTCCGAATTCGTACTCACAACCGGAACCGTAGGGCCATCCAGAGAAAGTATTGTAGCCAAAAAGTCCATTCCTCGGATCGGAGGACATGTAGTACCCGAACTCGTAGCACGTTTGCCAGAACCATCCTGCGGCACCCGCAACTTTCCCAGCCTCTGACCTGATGAATTCACGGATTTCCTCNCAACCGGAACCGTAGGGCCATCCAGAGAAAGTATTGTAGCCAAAAAGTCCATTCCTCGGATCGGAGGACATGTAGTACCCGAACTCGTAGCACGTTTGCCAGAACCATCCTGCGGCACCCGCAACTTTCCCAGCCTCTGACCTGATGAATTCACGGATTTCCTCCTGAGTTTGTAGGCCCAATCCTGACTTTGATCTCACCTTGCAGTTGCCCCCGGATCCCTTCTCCACTAAAAAGCTACCGTAGAGCTCGATGGGATCGCTAGGATTCAGTCGGTTGATGATCTCACAGTTTCGACGGATTTGTGCCGACGGCCAATTATCCGCCCAGTAGCTCATCGCAATGTTCAGGAAAAATGTTTCACGGTCCAGAAGATCTCCAAAGTCGACAGAGTAGCATTGTCTTCGAAGATATTGGATTGAAGTACAAAATCATGTATTCCCCTTTTCATTCTCGAGCAAGTATGTTAGCTTGCAATAATTTTTCATTTAAGCTTTTACCGAAGTCCTGGAAGGATTTGGGCTACATCGTTGTAACTTCCGCAGCTGGACCCATTCACCAGACTCTCCATGCAGTTGAACGCGTCATAGATACGATTGTAGCAGTTTTCGTCAACTTCCCTCACCACATCCGATACAGTCTCCATGTATCCTGAATGAACATAAAAATCGAGGGGGTTTGTTAAACTGAACTCTATTTAGAACTGCTTGCTTCCTTCAGCCCCCAGATACTACAGTTCATTAATTTGTATACCTGGAAAGTCATACAACGCCAACACAGGGCCCGAAGACGCAACCGCGGTTTTAACATGGTTGGGGTACTTTTGCTTCATCCATGAAGCCAGGTTTCCAGCATAAGAGCCTCCGAATGCGACCCACTTGCTGCCCTACAGGGAAAAAAATCATCATCTCGTGTGAAGCAAGTGCAAGTGTGAGCAGAGTTTAGTTGAGCACTTTTTAATTTACATTTAATCCTCGGCTCTCGGAGAACTCATCAATGAAGTAAGCTGCGTCAGCCAAAGCTTGTTGACTTGTGAGAAGCTTGAGTACTTCGAGTGAGTTATCTCTATGCGGGAAAAATTATGCCAGGCAAAATTATGATTGGTGGAAGTGATTTTAGGTACGGAAACACACTATTTTCTTATCCTAAAATATATGTACCTGGAAGGCCAACTCTCTCCATAAAACCTATGCTCCAGTACCACAAGCATCGCATTATAATGTTGGGCATAGTTGTGCCAATAGTAATTGTCGATCAAAGCGTCTGCTGGACCTTCTCCTCCTGGAGAATAAAGAAGTAAAATTAAGTTTTTTGCTCATTTCAGATTTAGGACTCGTGCATATTTTTTATAGCTCACCAAACTGGAAAAAGATTGGTCCTCCAATCTCGTAATAATCTTCGCGCACCCAATACCTCTACGAGTCCAATTTCAATTGTTTATTAATAAATCTTAAAATGACTAAGAATATTCATTCGATTTTCCTTCCTTCCTAACCTGATTCCATTTCGTATTGCACCCGGACGAATTGAAGTGATCCATACATTGCGAGAATATCTGCGGTGCGGTTGCATCCTGGGGCAAGATGGGCATCCCATTTTTGTAAAAGGATTTTCCAAACAGGAAAACCAGATCTTCCTTTGAAGAGGAGTCATGAGATGTTGGAATAATAATTCCTAGGGCACCTGCAACCAGGCCCAAGAGTAGGAAAAGCGATAGTTTCATTTC
>JAHZNH010000008.1:0-31263 GCA_027744355.1 Tyrannoseira gladiata
GAAATAGTATGCTTCACAACCTGGAAGGATAAAAATCTAGTGGTCTTTATAGGCGGAATCACCTTTCGTATTCAGGTTTGTTTCCCAAAAAAAGAATTTTTCCAATTTTTTCCCCGTCTCGAAGCTCAGCAGACACATTGGGCACAGATCAGACAAGAAAATGTGGATGGGGTTAAAAAAATGTTCGTGTTTCGAAGACATGAGAACAGGATGATTGAATCACAATAAAATTCTAATACTCTGATTTAGATTAGATTTGCCACTGTACACTGAGCTTGTGATTATGATCCAAATGTGGACTTGCTTCCTGTGGAGTCACAATCAACTGCCTTGACCATAGATGACCTCCTTGTTCTCAGGAGACATCCACTGTCTCGTTTTTCAATCAACGCAATCCACTCCTACCCAACATAACACAATACAATGCAGTCTCTGTGTACGGGCATCCATCATCTATTTTCCCCTCTTGTACTTACTTTTTTCCAAACGGGAAGACAATAAAAAATATGTATGTATATATGTAGGGGAAATTTGCCATTCGTTGGTGATGCTAACGAGCCCATGAATGTATTTCATTATTGCGGTCAGCAAATCGTAAACTAAGCATGATGATCGGCATTAACATCGCCATCATCATGAATTATTATGAAGCTCCTTGCAATTCGGCACGGTGTGAATTTCATCTTATTATTTCAGCTTTTCTCTTCCTCCTTCGGTCGAGGGGACCATACCTTTTTGGTGGGGGCCACATGCTGCGACAATCATCATCATCCTCCTCTTCATTGACAGCATCAATAATAATATTACAAATCCAGCCTCGAACCTGCCTCTTGCTTTTCTTGCGTGTTTATGACCACATCTCTTTCGTAAAGGTACACAGCTCGTAAAATGCCCATTGTCCATTGAAAATGAGAAAAAAAAATAGGCTTGACCGAGGCAGACCAGGCCAGACCAGGACAGAATGGGCCAGCCAGACCAACAGGGGATTTCGTGTTTGCATGCAAACATGTTGCTCTTTTGTCGTACAACAGAACAACAACAGTAGTAGTAAGTAAGTTGTGCTGGCTATCAAGCGTCCAAATCTCTGTGGAACAAAAAGGGTCATTTTCTCATTCCATACTTCACGGTTGCCGCTTAAGTAGCAAGTGCATGCCAGAGTATTAAATACGTCGATGTAAATGACACGGAGCTTTGCACATTCTCAAAAATCCAAATTGGCTTTTCCTCCTGAAGACGCAACTACTCATCAATGAAATGCAGATCTTGTTATTTATGGACTCCTTCCCATTCGAATGGATTCTGAAATCCTCTTCAGATGTCCACTCCACAAAAATAGCGTCTGCGAAAGAGTAAAGTTCGTAATGATTCATCATTCCGAATTTAGAATGGGATTGTAGAGTTCGCCAAACTAAAAACTCACCTTGATTGAATCAGTGGGTACATACATACTTAACTTATTATGAGATTGCTTTAGTTAATCTTGTCCATTAAGCCACTGTGGTGTCATATTACTACAAGATTGCGGAGTTGACCTGTCCATCTTTCCATAGATCATGTCTTAGATTCCAGACGAAACTTCCCCTATAAAGGTCAGGTCGGTAATCCGAAGTAAAAAGTTTTATTACGTGTTCATAAAGTAAGAAAATCGGACTTATTGTTCTTGGTCTGGGCATCTTGACGTCCGCCTCCCTGCACTGAATCAAATTGGACAAGATGAAGATTGAGCTTGAGGCTGAGGCTGAAGCTGAGCAAACAATTTTCTGTTTCGCACATTACATCCGATCCCGTTCCCACAGAACACAAGTTGGGAGTGTGACAGAGGAAGATGTGTGGGAGCCACTAATTGACTGAAACGGATAAAATGTGAAGGGAAAAGTGACGTTCCCTCGTTCGCCCGAATATTATCCGCTTTTATTCCTTGGACAGAGAACTTTTCCTCCTCAAGACACAAGTTCGTATTAACCTCGTTCCTGAGTTATAGGCTACGGGCTCGCTCAGCCTAAGGTTTGGCTTCATGGACCTTCCTTTTTGATTGAAATCTGATTACTAGGGAAAAAATAGGAGCGAGGTGAGGGAAAACAAGTTTCTTACTCCAGTGAGAAAGAGTGGGCGAGTGAGTTGAGTGAGAATGAGAAGCGGAAGGAAGGAAGCGAAACAAAAATAAAAATAATTTTCTAACGGCGATCAAGCTACTGCTTGTGTTTTTTTTCGCTACATCCCATCGTTGTCTGGTTGAACGTGGATATCCATAAATCATTTCTGGGATTGTGGCAACTTTAAAAAGTTTTTTTTCTATATTTGAAAGAAATACCAATAATCATTGCCTCACAGTGTTTTACAGTCATTCAAGCCACCTTTTCCTCCTCTGGAAAAAAATATGATTGAAGACCGTTCAGAACATATCACATTATGCATCCAGGTAAGAAAAGACAAGGTGTAGTGGGAGTGAAGTTCTTTTTTTTCATCTATGGCTATTTCTCACCATCCTTCATTCCCTACCTCACTCACTCACTCGCTCACGAGCAGCTGTGTAGTTTTCCAGGGAGCACTGGATAATGGAATGGAGGAGGCACAGTCAAAAAATTAAATAGCTTTTAAAAGCTCACAATGAGCTCCACGCATAAGTTCTCTCGTCCTCTTCATCCGATATCATTTTTCGATTATTGGATTAAGGGATCCCTTTCTCATTCTGAGTATTTTTATTCAAGCGTCTACAAAACGAGATTTTTTCCCGATTGCAAAAATACACCCCAGTGGAGAATGGGATGAGGGGCAAGTCTCGAAAATACATAAGGGAGAGGAAAAAATATCCATGGATGTGAAAAGAACTGAACAAAGATCGAGGGAAAAAAATATTTCATATTTTCACTATCATCCATCCATGCTGCGTCTGTATGGCCAACAAAGACTTACGGATTTTTACGAGGGAGTGTGGAACCGGGATGATGCATAAACACTGAGGAAAAAAATGGACTATGGCCAAGCCGTAAATCCTCTCTAACTTTTAATTACCGATATTGTTGACAAGACACAAAAGGCACGATATGACAAGGCTAGCTATCCAATGACACATTTTTTTTCTTCCATCCATCCTTCCGTCCGATCCTCGTGTCTTATTTGCAAACTGGGTGTTGTTGCCGTGAATACCCCTACTCGGCTATTTTTCCGCAGATAAAAAGTGGGACATGGGAATGCGGTGTGGTGTTGTGTGGTTTGGTTTGGCTTGGCCATCGCACTATATTTTTCCATAAAAATTTATGCATGTGTCCCACGAAATGAATGACGTTATTATCGGATCCGCTTCCTGTCCTTCTCACATTTCCCAGCCGTAACATAATTTTTTTTTGCGAAAAAAGTCATCCCAACCAACTCACTCCCAGCCAAAGACACTGTAGCAATTAGCCCTGTGTAACACTGCGAAATGAAGGACTGGGGCGAGAGAGAGTGAGTGAATGAATGGAAGGAACGAGGAAAGGGTGGAGTGTGCAATACAAACCCCAAAAGAGAGTATTTATCGACTCTTCCCTTCTTCCTTCTCCTTCCTCTCTCATCACAGATACTTACTTACCAACACACCAAAAATGTATTTAACTTGAGCCGCAACGGAGAACAATGAGTCTGCTAACGAGATGCGAAAGTGACCAAAATGATTCATGAGGTGACAAAGACGACTTTCTGCCACCATTTACCACCTAAATACTCAGAACACAACACCAGGCATCATCATCAAGCAAGCAAGTACCAACCACTGCTGCATCCTTTTTTCGAATCGTCTTCTCATCCCCCAATATTCCGCATGTTCGTGATGTGGACAGGGAAAACCTTAATTACGGCTTATTCTGCCACCCCGTATGACTAACGCCGAAGAAAAAAGGCTAACTTGTTGATTGCACTGTCCATCCGCATTACAATCCATATCTGTCACGTCTCGCCCGCTTCCGTAATATATTTTTGTACCTTGGCTCATGTTCTGCAAATGCGATTAGCCCCGATCCCAATCCGCCCCGTTGTGCTTCCCTTCCTTCTCGTGGCAGAAACAATATGTGGCACAAATTAAATTAAGGTGATGTCATGTCCAGTCACCAAAAAATCTCTATGCTCCTCCCAATAAAAAGTCTGTCACTCACTCACTCACTCACTCCGAATCCACCCGTGCCCGTGTCTGGACACACATGGAGAAATTGTCCGTTAGGAAAAAAGCGCATCGGCGATTGCACTCTAAATGCATCATCTCCATCAATGCGTGGGATGTATTAAGACATTGTTACACGCCAAATTCTACACGCTTCCATCCTACTTGGATGGGAACGAGACAAGCATGTAAATCCATTGTCTACCTGATAGCCATACAAACGGACATTTTCATTTCTACCTACCCTGATGTTCGAAATTCTGGTAAAAATCTGTATTTTTTACCTTAAATATACCACACCGATGGAGAATGGTGCTTTTTTGACCATTCCACGCTTTTATTCTCAAGGGTCACTTTTTCAGCTCATTCCCGAGAACTATCCAAATTTATTTATGTTTTTCTGAATAAGCAAGCAAGCGGAGACGGAGGTGACTTTTATTGCCGATAACGACAATGATGATTTTTCTCCTGCCTGCTTAGTTATTTATTGGACAATTTTTAACCGTTAAATTGTACCCCGAGCTGGAGAGAATCAGCGGCGGACCATTGTCCACATCTCATTCATCTCAAGTCGTATTATGTAATCTTTTGTTGAATTACACGATTTCGGACAAATGAACACTCAATAAGCATCTCTCTTTCTCAGTGTCCAATGAGCTATGGCCAGTTCAAGGCATCATAATGGCAGTATTCCCATTCATTATTTCGCGTGCCAGATTGATTTACTGGCCAGTTCAGAACTGAACAATGGATAAACAATGGACGCCTTTCAGTTCTGATTGGAAAATGCATAATCGTGTGCTGCGGGAGGCAGCAGATGGGAAAAGAACCTCCAACATGTCAAACCACCTCCGCCTCTGTTCCCCAGTGCAAACTGAGATGACCAAAATGACCAAAATATTTGAGTGGAGTGAACAAAAGGCGTGATCAAATGATAGAAAAAAAGGACGATCATCATCTCCTCTCCTTAGAAAGGAAACAAACATGCTATGTCTCTGACAGCCTTACACGGGGAGCGTGCCATGTAAAGGCCAAAGACATATTTTTTTCAGACTTCGACTTTCTGCTGACTTGATTAATGATGAGCTGATTTCATTAGGGAAAAAACAAAAGGCAATATTATTACAGCTTACTCATCATCATGGAGTGTGAATAAATATGATTCAAATAGGAAAATTGATTTCGCCATTCTCCTCGTCTCACGTATTGAAAAAACCGGTCAGCACTATTATTATGGTCCTAGCTTACGTTCAGCAATCCAAAAGGTGAAAATACTGACTGATACGATAGTAGTAGTGGAGGTAACGACATCGAGTAAAAATGGAAACAATGGTGTCCAGCTGGCTTGGTCAAATATAGAAAGTAATAATCAAATCACCATCATCATCGTCGCCACCAAACCACCAAACAATCACCACTTGTTTTTTATGCATATTCAATTAAGCTCCGCACAAAAAGTGTGCCATGACGAAGACAATCAAAACGAGCGAGCGAAAGGCCACCCAATGTCACATTAATTCCTTTTTTTCTTAATGTTTGATTGACGGGACGAAAATACTAATAAAAAAAAACCTTGATGAACTCACCAGAACGCAGGTCATTCTGGTCGGGCTCCACATTCATTTCCATTCTACTTTTTATATGAAAAAAATGAATCCTAGGACGATGTGCATTTGCCTATATGCCATTTGCAATGAAAATGAGAAAAAAAATTGTTTGACAGACTTTCTACAAGAATCTGACATCACTCTCTCTGGTTCTGTCACTCTCTTACGAGACTCCACTGAAGGGTCTAAGGAATTGTCACATGATCGTTCAAGATGATTACTATTATGACCAGAACGATAATGTGAGGAACGAGAAGTGCTCTCCTCTCCTTTCCTATTCTTCTTCTCTGATAATGCTTACGAGTGGTTTGTTACGTAGCGATATTTTTTTTCTGTGATACAGAAAGATATTTTTATTTACTTCTTTTTTTTCAGTTTGGTGGACCTCCTGTGGTCAATTTTTATGACAAAACCTAACCGCCAGGGGGTTCCCCTTTTTTGAATTGCAAACCATCCATCTACCCACGTAGGGAGACAGGGAATTGTCATAAAAATGAATAATAATAACAATAGCAATAATAATGACGGATATAATCGAGCGAGTTGTACTATCTGGGAAGGAGGAACTTGTGCTTATTTTTTTTACGAAAACGATATTCCCATCTTGCATATCCAAAACCACGTCGAGATCATGGTCTTCATCGATTTTTTTCTACTGGCTATCGCCTCGTCATCCTCTCCTGGAAACATGCCACTTGTAAATGTGAAGATGCTGGTGCTGGTGTTTCCGAATTATCCTTACTTCCGTCACTTTCTTGATAACTTTTGCGAAAATCTAAGGAAAGGAATTTTATTTATGTGAATTTTACGCTCCTCACATTCACGCACTCAATTTTTCCCGTTTTAGTGTGTACTTTTCCTGGCGCAGGTGTACGTACCAAATGAAGCACGGGCGTGTATGCTGTAAGTTTTTTTCTCTGTTCTTGACCTATGTTCACTTCAAGAAACACGTACACTTCTTCGGAATGAAGGGTTGGTTGAGGGACTTTATAAAAAGGGTTGGCTCACCATAGCTCCACTATAAAAAATATAGATATGTTCCTGGAACATGAATAAACCCTTCTGTCCTACTCAAAGGCCTGAGAAGGAAGTACATTTGACCTTCGACTTGGACTTGAAAATTGAAAGCTCTCATCTGTGACAATCACCCCAGCCTAACCACAAAAAAATCCATTTAGAATGGGGAAGTGAACAAAGATTACTACAAAACTGATGCGCGCCACGAACACTGGCGTAAAGGGTGGAAATTGAATTTCTTGTTTGTGGTTGGCAGTAGCCATCGCATGGTTTCTTCAAAGATGGACAAAGGGTTCTACTGTAGTGTGCGCTTAATTTCATTTTTTACGACCAAGCGTTCAAGCTAAAAGTCATGTCTTGTCTGGGTGACCTCATGGTTCTCCTTGTGAGAAAAAAATAATAATTAAAACCTGATCCACTCCACACTGTTCGGCTTTTTTTCGAATTTGTAAAACTCATTTTTGGAAAATCCTCCGAGTGGGGACTTTAAAAGTACTCTTCGTTCGGCAGACTTTTTTCCACGTTTTCGCCGATAACTGAACAATTTTATGAGCTCAGCTGCCTCACTACTTCAAGCAAATGCATTTAAAAAAGGTGCGGTAGGTTTCATGATCACTTCGCCAGGGCCAAAATACCAAATATTTTTATGCTTAACCATTTTCCCTTTTTGATTCTGGATAATTCCTGGCCATTTGCCAGTAGGTCAGAGTTCACGAAAACCGTTCATATATTACGTTGTACCCTGTCATTCCAATGAGACCGTGATTCTCTCACCGGGGACGGTAACGTTGTTCCATTTGATTCCAAATCATCATATTTTTTTGCATATCCTCCATTTACATTATCTCCACAAACCGGACAAAGTCTCATTAAAAACGGTATGCGAGAATTTTTTTGTCCCTTTAGCAAAAAAAGGAATGTCGAAAAGGATTTTTTCCTGCATCCATATCCCTTTTCACGTATTCGATCACAATGATTCGAGTCGGCCTCCTTTACAATATCGTCATGATGATGATCATCATCATCGTCAATTTTTTTCCTTGCATTTACCCATTATTTGTTACAGCAGAAAATAATAAAATGCGTCATTATCATCGTAACTACATACTACCAGTACCAGTACTTCTTCTATTGTGATGATTACGATGAGAGGAAATATTTTTTGTGGCCATCCTCCGTCCTTTTTTTTGTCGCTTTGCATACGTGTTTTCTCCTGCACCGTTTTTATGTTGATATTGGATATTATTTGGAGGTAAACAAAAAAACATGCATTCTTCGTTTCCAGATGAATTCATTTTTTTGCCCATGTCCATACTGTAGTATGGACCACAATTATTTTATTTTCTCAGCGAGCCAAACGGTTTTTACCAGCAGGAGGAGAGTCTCACACTCACTCGATCTCCTTCCTCCCGGGCAGGCCTCCGCTTTTTAAGTTGGAAATCGGAAGCGAAAATATTAAAATAATGCTCAATCCAATCCAGTCCCTTTTTTTCATGATTCACTGAGAACGAATCCAACTAACGCATAATCTTGCCCGTCATCATCATCATTACTATTGCATTCATCCCAACAACACAAAAAATGTTGCGCGACTGACTGCTACACAAAAAACCCTCACGTAAGTAAGTAAAAAAAGGACCTTTCTCGTCCGCCGTCCATCCATTCCCATTCGGAAGAATAAGGACCATACGAGACCAGCCCGCGTGTATGTGGCATGGTAGTATGGTGGGGCGCACATGGTAGCAGTAGTCATTGTGAAGTCCATCTCTATCTCCATCTCGTTTTATTTGCATTCCTCACTTGTCCAAGCTAAGTAGTAGCTTCC
Source organism: Tyrannoseira gladiata (assembly GCA_027744355.1). Taxonomy (NCBI): domain Eukaryota; kingdom Metazoa; phylum Arthropoda; class Collembola; order Entomobryomorpha; family Entomobryidae; genus Tyrannoseira; species Tyrannoseira gladiata. Next base: position 8,582 of record JAHZNH010000008.1, read on the forward strand.
TTCTTCTCCTTGTGCTCTACCAGACCAGCCAAGTCTCAATTTCCCCTCGTCACGATCAGGAATTTTTTTTTCGATTCCTCGCTTCGATTTTTGTTTCTTCTGTGACAGCCACAACCACTTTTTTTGACAAAAACGGAATTCTCGTTTGCTAGATGAGCTCAGAATGACTTGACATATTATTTGTGTTTGGTGTCCCTTTTCTCCTCCAGTCACTTAAATAGTTAGCCAGAGTCGCCAAGAAGGGAAGGTCAGGAATCGGAAAGCATAAAAATCGTTCTGGAATCACCAGTGCTTGTGCTAGCGTTGGTGACCGTGGTGTTGTGGAATCGATGCGATTGACACTTTATTTTTGTGGGATGATCACCAGAAAAAATCAAAAACCCATTGCGTCGCATCTTCCATCATTTTTTCCTGTAAAAAAATTATTGTTGTGTGCATTGTTTGTTGGATCATGACAATACTGAAGTGATCACCCAGTACCCAGTATTGAACACTACTGACTTATTGGGTTTGGCTAGTGGTCCAGGGAAAAGGCACAGCAGAAAAAGGGAGATGATGATGATGATGCCAGATAGTGAGGATTGTGAGCATCCCTCCCTCTCAGTCAGTTCCTGTGATCACTCTCTCGAAAGTGCGTAATGTTGGTCATTCATCATATTTTTTTGATTCGGTGGATTCCTCTCAACTTAAAACCTCCTGTGAAGTTAAGTCAAGGCTAAGGCTGAGACTGGGATCACGTCATTAAGAAATGTCCAACAAGTAAGTTCCTTGTGTGTGTGTCCAAGTCCAGTTGCTCTCCCAGTTGTTTTTGTTTATAGTTTTCGTGGAGCTCTTATCTGCGGGGAGATCTACTTTACTTTGCTGTGGTCTCATTTCCTCTCGCGAGGCTTTGATTTTCTCAGAGTGATAATAAGCATTCTTCTTTTCTGACTGAGGCTTTTGAACCTAAGGTTTGCCTGAGTGAGTGAGTGAGCGAGTAAGTGAGAAGGTTTCTCCTTAAGAGCGAGTTCCACTTGGAAGGAAGAATGGGATTGTCACATTATGCACGGATGACCGTCATGTCATAATTTTTGACGGGTGTTCTTCAAAAAAAGAGAGAATTTCTTGGAGAATGAGGAAAAACGAAACCCACGGAGAATGTATATGGGATTAGGGAATTTTTTATACTTTGTTTCGCAAAGCTTTCGTGGAAGGTGGAATATGAACTGGGAACCTAAGGTATTGTCTAGTGTAGGTAATACTTAATAGCATTACTGGAAAAACGAGAAGATCACGAGCAGGCTGGACTATACTTACGAGAGCGTCTCCTCTTTCACTCTGTTCCTCCACTCAAGAAAGGACACTGGAGTTTTAAGGTTAGTTCGAGTTGTGCAGAGTGGGAACGGTGATTGACTTGGACTTAAGAACTGAAGTGTAATATTTTAGCATGAAGGTCGTTAACTTGTTGAAGTGCTCACCAGAAAAGCCTTCAGAGTTTGGGCGCAACAGCTCAGTGAACTCGATTTGTGTAATTTCCATTTAATCGAAATTCAACGGAATTTTTAAGTTATGGCTGACTGTGCCATTTTCTACGGGTTGAGTGACAGCGACGACGAGGATGACGTTGACGGGGGATTGAGCTATCCGTTCCATTATTCAAATTCTGATGCAAATCGGTTATTAGGTAAGAGGCGATATTAAAATATTTTTTTTTTTTGAGACAGATGCTCACTTCATGAAGAAACCAATGAGGAGAGTTATTATAGTTTACCGAATGAAGGAGATCTGGAGTATAAACCAAATCCGATTAAGTGAGCCTTATTAAGTATTATGAATCAAGGAAAATACTTAAATAAGCTTTCCCTTTAGATCATCCATCAAAACCGAAAGCAACAACTTATGTATGTAGGGTCCGCAAAAGTTTGGAGTGGTAATAATTTTTTGTTCGGCGTTTTTGCTTGTGTTTGTTTGTGTTTTTCAAGGAATTACCGGTCATCGTATTGATCTGCTTTTACAGAATGCGGCGTAATAGCACGTTGCATAATACTTCCGATGATGAGCGGAATGCAATATTATCAGGAGTGATTCCGTAAAAACCATTAAACACTCTGTCGAATTTGGTTAGTGAATCTCATGGGAATTTTTCGGACAAGCATTCGGATGTTCAGTTGAATGATTGACCCATTTTATTTTTTGCTTGCCCGGTAAATCGTGATTACATTACATTTGACGGAGGATTAGACAACTTAGCCGGGCCGTGCTTCTCATTCATCAATTTCCATTTGGCTCCTCCTGAGTCTGACATTTTTTTTCCCGAGCCGGGCGGATATTTTTTTTTGTTTCTGATTCGGAGTAATAAATGATTTCTCTGCCGAATGCTCAAGTGAACTTGTGGTTGGATCGGAGAAAAAAAATGCATTCGAGTTATCGAATCGAGTGGACATTTTTTTTATATTTGGCTTTGACTTTCATCTCTCTCGAAAAGTGCATGTCACTAAAGTATCATAATCATTAAAAATCTCTTGAAACGTCCATTGTGCTCGGATGAAAATTGCATTTTATAACCATTGTCCTGGTCGTCGTGTGCCCTCGTTCACTCACTCGCTGACTCGATCAACCAATTTTCGAATGAAATGCTGGGTGCATTTACATGGAAAAGATATTCCAACCCTTCCATTTCCGATGGAAGTGTGGGGCAACTTTTGACTGTTTTCAGGGAGCCACCACTACCATTATTACCATGGAGAAGATTCTCTTTTTTACAATTTTATGCCAAGTGAAAAATGCTGAAGAGTTTTCACATCTCCTTTAATGGTTTTTGGCCAGCCCAAAGGAAGACCATCATCATCATGATCATCATCACCATGATAATATTCGAAGCCGATGATGATGCTAACAGCATTTTGTGGTCTTCCTTTACTGATTCCAGTTTAGCGGAGATGTTATTAATCATTCATTTTTTTGTTGTGGTGTGGTGGCTGCAGCTGACTAAAAAAATCGCTCTTAGGGGCACTTTGCATGATGATAAGATTTTTTCCTCGAAACCTTCCTCAATTTTTTTTATACAGGAAGAGAAAAAATTGGTAGTGGGAGCAAGAGCTTTTTTCGGACAATGGGCAACCCTTTCTCTCTCCCTTTCAAATCTTATACTTAACCACCACCACTACCACTGCCACTACTTTTTTATAGTGCTCAATCTGCCTGCCTTTTCTATTTTCACTTGATACTTTCGAGAGTCAATTACCCTTTTTTGTGGTGGTGGTGAAAAGCAATGGTCGGGAACGTGATGTCATGGGCATTATACTCAAGAATATAGATTCGCTTTAAAGTATTTTACATTTTTGTGCGCTTAAAGAGGATTCCTCCTTCCCTCTCACTTGTTATAAGTGTTTCGGAAGAGGAATGGGACTTAGTCTTCAAGTGAAAATCGAAGCGGGGACTCCTGACCGTACTTTCGAAACTTTCGACCGTGTGGTTGTGCCATCAAAATGTAAATACACTGAAATGGACACTTTCTCATCGACAATTTATTCCCTAGCGCGACTACTTACTCTCAAGTCACGGGAAGGCTTATTGATTTGCTGCAAATCAAAAAAAGGATGTATTGTAGTCTCAAACTTTAAAAAAAATGAATGCGAGCTATTGGGTATTTTGTAATCTATTTATTTATTGAATGAGACTGATTGTTCAATCGAGAGATTACTGGAAGATCCCATGAAAGTTACGCAATTGCTTAATCTGAGGTTTTTTATTTGGGTGGATTGAATGTTTCTCAATAATAGAAATTAATGGAGAGGAGAGGTGAAAAATGTCGCTCTGGGAGAAAATCTACATTTCTACATTCTCTTCGAATTACAATACTGGATGGGATAATATGAACCGTTGAAAGTATATTTAAGTGAGGTCAAGTGAATATTGAAACTGTAATATGTATTGAGTCTCTAGACTCCGGTCTGCAATCAAGACAGAGTTCGAGTTCAATCTCGACCTGAGTGAGTAAGTCTGAATTGGAAACCTCTGGTGTGGCCTGGCCCGACGGTTTTTTTTGTTCGCGTTCGGGTCATTGCATAATCAGTCGGGGTGTCTTCTTCTTCTTGTCAGTCGTTGACTTTTACTTACCACGAGCACTGTACCGAAGGAGGAGATGAATCAGGGAGATACATTCTAAAAGTAACTATTAGACAACACACTCGCAAGATTCGGGGGATGATTGTATTGTACAGCATTGGATGGTCATGGAAGTAATAGTTAGTTGTTTTGACGGTTCTCATAGGTATCCATCCATCTCCTCAGCATATTTATACTCATCCGTCGCGGTTGATACGCAGTATCCAATCTTGTTACTTATTCAAGATGCTTATCAGGAAGAAAGACAGAGAGATGAGAAATAAAACCGCGTTGGCTCATATTGGACTTGGAAATGAGAGAAATAAGTAAGTTTGTCGGGAAGTTGTTACCCTCGGTGATCCTCAAAGTATGGCTCGTGGGTTGTTTCTGTTGGTCCGGTAAATCGAAAAGGAGGAATAATAATAGTAGGATGTTATGCATGGGCTTTGAGTGTTAACAATAACGGAGGAAAAAAAAAGTCGCGAAGGGGGAAAGAGCACGGGATCTAATGTCAAGTCTCATTGAATATGCATTTTCTTATTGGAAAAATATTGACAATCTCCTCAATCAGAGATGTAACAATTACAATAAAAAAGAATTCCAGCATATTCTACGGTCATCCCCACGCTACATTACTTGGGGTGATGTTTGCTCTCGTTCGATATTATTTATGGAAAGTGTAGGAAATTATTTCGCCTTCGGGATGAATATCGATATGGAAAAGAGAAAAGACATTTCTGTCGTTTTGTCTCCCCCAAAAATATTTTCCGTAATTCTTGTAACCACAGTTGGAATTGGAAAGTTGGTTTGGGTAGCGTGCTTGGATTTATTGAAATGAGTTTGATGCTCTTTGCACATATACGCACCAAATCTATTTATGCTCCTTGTTTCGTCTGCCGGTCACTAATCTTTTATTAATATGCTGTCAGCATCTTGAGTAGGATGACGGTTTTGCAGGTTTAATGCGCGCTACTTTGAATGGCACTCTTCCGAGAATTGGCGATGAATAAGTCAGTGCTCTAAATAGGTGACAGGGGTGTTCGAGTTTTGATTCCTGGAAATTGTCTTGAAAATCTAAGACGTATTATATATTTTTTTCTCTCTTTACAGCGGACCAGTACAACACAACGGCGACATCCTCCCCCTCATCCCAAGGCGGCCCCGGTGACACACTGACGTGCGGCTCCTGCCAAAAGCAATTCTCTCTGGGTGACATCGTTCGATTCATAAACCACAAGGTGAAAACATGTCCAGCCGTGGTGGGCGCTGGAGGTGTAGGTGATACACTGACGTGCGGCTCCTGCCAAAAGCAATTCTCTCTGGGTGACATCGTTCGATTCATAAACCACAAGGTGAAAACATGTCCAGCCGTGGTGGGCGCTGGCGGTGTGGCGGGAAGAAATGTCCACTTGAGTCACAGCGCTTCCCAAGTCCATCACTCAAACCAAGTGGCTGCGGCTGCAGCGGCGGCGGCAATTCTAAACAATAATAATTTCGACACGAAAAACAATCACCACTTGCCCAACCACTACCTAGGGGAAAGTCCCAGCTCCTCGAATCCCTGCTCCGACGTGGAGGAGGATGAGGACGAAGATGAGAATGAGCAGCATGCCTACGCCCGCAGTTTGATATCCGCTGCGGCCGCAGGTCTAGCTTCTGCGAATGGACCGAAGGCGAACAATAACAATAATAATAATAATGATACGAAAGCCGCAAATAACAACAACAATGAGGAGGACTGCAGCAACAACAGCGCGGATGACGTGGTTCTCGCCAATAACAACAATAATGTGCTCGTCAAAGACTCCAGTGCAGTCAGCCACTCAGCTTCCGGTGATGATGATGACCCCAGGAAGAAGTCCGGCGATGAGAATGAGAACACCCAGAATAACAGCAGCACCACCACCGAGGAGGACTCGTGTGAGGGGGCTGCCACTAATCATATGAGCAATCACCACTCGTCTTCGTCCACTTCCTCGTCCCCAACTTCTGGCAATCACCACCACCTTAATCACAACCACTTTATTCCGGTGGTGAAGCCCAGCATCTCTGCCCCCATTAGTCGCCGATCCAAATCTCATCATCATAATCATCACTACAATCAGCATGGAAAAAGCAAGGAGGCTGGAGGACTCTCAAAGAATTCTGGAGCGCCAGGGTCACCATCTTCAGGTTGGTTCAGTAGTTCGAGTGGAATTATAATTATCACGTTTTATGATTATTTTTATCTCCGAACATTAAGTAGGTAACATGCCACGTTTATTTATCGAGCTCATTATCATCATCAAACATCAGCACCGTATATCATTCTAATTGGCAGAATTTACAGCTTGGACAAACTCTTCTTATCATCATCATGAATTCTCTCATATGCTCACGAATATCCTCTGATGATGAATATTAAGTGCATTTCTCCCACTCGATGAACTTTTTTTTCGCGAAAAAAGAGGATTCATATTTTTTCCCATGCTTTATTAGCTTTGCAAAATCAGTTTCCGGTGAAATACGTACTTAAATGCATTAGTACTTATATGTACTTATGTACCCACACGCACACGGTAGCTCAAGATCGTCATCGGGATTTTTTCTCGCTAAATCTTCCTTACACCTCAGCTAAAAAGCCCAGAATATATATTTTTTTCTCCTTTGTGGTTTACATAATAGTCCACAGTCAGTTTTTAGCGGGTAGATATGTATCAACGTTGGGGGTATAATGTCGGCCTTTTTTTGCTGCAGTAAGCCCCAAAGATTAACAACGATTTAGGTAGTTGCACTCTTGACCACATCCCATTAATCTTGCAGGTATATCTCCGCAATTTTTTCCCATCATTCACCAACCGCAGATAAAAAATTATTATATGAAATTTCAAACCCAACCTTTTCATATGCATACAAGTGAGTGAGTGAGCAAACGTACGTAAATGCTCAAACTTCATTAAAATGGTGCTTAATATAGAAGCAGCAATAAATTCTTGTGGTCAGCGCGAGTGAACTTCCACGAGTGAAAAGCAGAAAAGCGAGTTTTTTTCTTGACTGTGTCCCTCATCAAAAACCAAATGATTTGTTTGACATAGGCTGAGATAAAAGTAGAATGCTACAACTCAAGCTCAGTGGTCATTTAACGTGCTGATAATCATTGTTATTCCTTCCAGTGATAATTATTACGCTAACCGGAAGCCAGGAGACAAGGGATGAATGTTATTTTAATGAAGCCCGAGCATACTTAGCAGGATTAGATTAGATATTTCCCTTAAGCACTCTGCAATACGGGAGGTTTTTCTGGTTTCTTTAACGGTGGTGGTGAGTGACTCATCATCATCATCATCATACCTTGAAAAGAACTCGGGTCTGAAAAACTCTGATGCAGAGGCAGTAGCCCCATTTTTTTCGCGAGACATCTAGGTCGAGACAGTATCGCCTCCTCGCTCGTCGAATGGAAGATAAATTGATTTAAAGTCTATTTCTCATTTGTCTTCTCAATCTCACTCGATCTTCCCCCGTGTGTCGTTTTTTACCTTCCTCATCATAAGTAAACATACTTTGGGCTTTTTAAGGCTGACCTGGATCATTCCGTGACTTCAGTTGAAGAGATCACTTATCTAGAATCTTTTGAAGAAGTATTTCTCCCCAAATTATATTTATTTATGTGATGCACACGTCCTCTGAGTAATGTTACAATGTTTGATTTCACAATAAGTCTGATTTCATCCTTTACTTCATTTCATCGGCTCCATTGTTCGCCCTCAGATTTCTCGTGTACGCGCTCTAAGTTCAGAGATTCTGATCTCTTTGTCAATCACACACACGTACACGTAGAAATCTACTCACAGAGTCACATCTCACATGCCCCGCTCCACTTTTCCTATTCTGATTTCTCGAAACTTATGCAAAACTTTGGTGAGACTTGAGTTGAGTTGGGCTGACTTGAGCAAGTGGCCATCATTATCTGTCCGCCTATCGAATCTTTTAAGTTCGTCCAGGCCAGGCCAGGAGGAGACATTTCACTTTCTGCCAGTACAATGTGTTGCCCCAGAGCCAACCCATTTTCCCTACGCAGTGGTGGTGGATGTTGCCGTGCGATGCGATTCAACTCATGGAGCTTCACTCTTTGTACATTTGTCTTCTTCACCAGAGATCAGACCAAGTTCCAGTACAAAAAAACTTTTGAGAAAACCATCCATCCATCCATATATTCTCCTTGTGTTGGGTGGCATATTCCCGATAAAATTTGGGAGCACTGATATGTATGAATGGTCGTCTCTTGTTCCGGTATCTATTTTTTTTAGTAAAAGCATTATGCAACAGCCGTCCTGCTCGTCATCACATCGCATCGCATCGCCTTCAGAAATTCTCTCTTGGAGAAAAGAAACAACTGATGAATGTGACAGACCTCGTTTTTCCATTACTCACTTTGAGAAAACAGATAAATCGCGTCCGTCTCCCAATAAATAAAATATTCCTCGCTTCCTTCGGGAAGAGAAAAATGGCCAGGCAATAAAGGAGAAACAATATTGAAAAGGGTTGAGCAGTCATTATCGCCACCACCACCCCAAGTTACAAATGCGTGAATTATGCAATGAAAAATAATATATCGGATTTTTTATGCGTTTCCATGGAAAAAATTAGCTTGTTTTTAAACTTGCCCGTACCCTCACCAACGTATTTAGGTAGATTGGAGGCACATGTCGCCAAAAATCTGGAGTCGGAGCGGGGAGCTAAGCGCTGCTACCATTATTACATCCTGGACCAGCATTGTCCGTCCATCCTACACCACCACCACCACCCCAAGTTACAAATGCGTGAATTATGCAATGAAAAATAATATATCGGATTTTTTATGCGTTTCCATGGAAAAAATTAGCTTGTTTTTAAACTCGGCCGTACCCTCGCCAACGTATTTAGGTAGATTGAAGGCACATGTCGCAAAAAATCTGGAGTCGGAGCGCTGCTACCATTATTACATCCTGGACCAGCATTGTCCGTCCATCCTTCCCCCACTTGATTCCCCATGTGCTCACTCACACAATTTTTATAATTCTGCTCAGAAACAAGGAAAGGGTTGACTCTTGAGACAATTCGTCCAATCTGGTCATTAGGCTTTAAACATGTGTGTGATAGGGATCCCTGTGTAATAATACGATCAGAGAATAAAAATTTCAGGGGAGGATGGACATTTTCTAGGGGAGTTTGAGGCAGAATAAAAATTGCAGCATGGAAGTAGATAGATAACCCTTCGGGATTGTGGGTGTGGATTCTAGCGCAGCCCAAATTATTTTCCTGTGTATCAACTGCCACCGCATAAAAAATCCTCTCTGTCCGTCGTCTTTCCTCCGATGCTGGGAATACTCCTTCAGAGATAGTGACAGTGGTTGTCCGACTGTCCTTTCTCCGCATCAGGAATTCACTGCAATATGTTGTCCACATACACAACCCATTGAAAAAATATGAAGGCGAATGAATAGATAGATAGACGTGGAAGTCCTAAGTTAGGCATCATCTTGACAAGTAGGGTCCGGATTTTTATGGTCAAAATCGAAACGAATTCTTCCATACTACCTTACTACTTATCTCAAGACCGATATATTTTAACTGCACTGTTACTGATGTTAAGCGGATTTTTTTGGTTTAAAATAACGAAATATACAGTTTTAATACGGCGAATAATACCGTCTCTAGAGTAGTTTTCATGAAAAGAAGGTTCATAAGTAGATCCTTGTCCGCCCTCCACAGATAACCCTATAGCGATGTAAAGGGCAGTAAGGTGGATTCCGTTTTTCTTTTTTCCCTGGTTTGAAACCTCATCATCATTTCAGCCAAATGTTGAGAAATGTGTGAATGGAATGTCAAATTAGCACTTTTCCTTCTCCTGACGTGCTTAAATTGACACTGGCTTCCAAAGAGCAAACGTAAAGTAAAGGTTGGGGGCTCCTTAACATCCTCTGACTCCCTGCTCTCTTTTCCTCTCGCTCGGTTTGCTGAAAATACCCAAAAGTTATGTACTTGTGAGGCGAGTCTTGTGTTATGTTCGTTCTATCACAGATTTTCCCCCATTAGCCACTTCCTTACATCCTCCCGAGAAGAATGAGGAACGGAAAGACAAAACCCCAAAAACTTTATTCAAAGATTTGCCTATCATGGCTTCCCCTTACAGAGGGTCAAAATTCTGGGTTGTTCAGTTACTCACTTTCCTGAAAAAAAATTGCACGGGCTTGGGCTCTCCTTTCGACGTCTCTTGTTTCCCTCTCCCCATTCGCCATGAATACGCGCTAAGGTGCGGAAATACTCCTGCGGGCGCTACTTTCTCATCAAAAGCGTTTCTTTTTTTTCACCAAATCTGTTTTAAAAAAAACACTGTTGCTCTAGCGGAGCTCTTCTCATCGTAAGCGGAAAACGGGAAGTGGTGATCATGATTTTAGCAAGAAAGTGGTGATATGAAAGGTGACGATTGTACATTGTTTTTATATACGTACATGGAGGTGCATTTTTTAGTACTTTGCATGAATGGATAAGTATGTTTATTGCAACTGAGGAGTGCGTAGGGACAACTCTAATTTGAATGCATATCACAAAAAATAATCTCCATTTCATAAAATCATCCTCCTCCTTCCACCACCACCATTTTATTCCCACAACACAATTGCCTCTGATGCTCGAGCTGATGATGATGATGATGATGACATGACATGTCGTCGCCTTGCGAATATGCATGCATTTATGTATGTACTTACTTGGTGTTTTTTTGGGCTGAGGAGAGGAGAAAAAATTTGTATTATTGTTTTGATCCTGTACATTTCATTTGGCCAAAGTCCATTTGAAGTGTTCCATTTTTCAGCTGTCAAACTTAATACGTGTGAAATTTCACGATGGAATGGTGATGATGATGATGATGATGATGATGATGTATGAAACAAAAAAAAAATTAGAATAATGCACAAGAAACACTACTCACAATTTGAATCACACACATCCACATATATATTTTTTTGGTGCAAAGGGAGAGAGGAAAACTTTGTCAGTCAGGCATCAAAGTTACACGATTGACATGAATTTCCGGTTGCGAGCACTTATCCTTGTGCACATCGTCTCCAAGAAACCTTTTGCTTATGATCATCATGCTAAATGTTCGTACGTGAGTTTCGTTTTTCGACTTTGTGATGCATACAAAAGTCTTGAAGACGTGCGGCGGCGCAAATGAAGTGAAACCAAGAACAACTCCGAGCCAAACCAGCCAGCCAACCCAAATACATTTTTTGAGGAATTCATTTCGTCTCCTCAAAATTTGCTGAAAATGTAGGATTTTCCCACCGCAAAGCAAGGATGACTTTTTGTGGGATGGAGGATCCAGACATCTCATTAAATGACACGTTTCTCTGGGCCTGGGTGATTGGAGTGGACGGACGTAGTCATAAATGTCGTCTCTTAAATTAAGGGCAATTAGCACATTTTTACGAGCGTTTTTGTTCGACCTTTTCCTGCCGGTCTTGTTTCAGAAGGAGGAGGAAACTCAACCACACGCTTTCATGCAGAGTCCCCGCATTACATTCCCTTGCCCACTAATTTCGTTTTGATGGAAGTAGCCAGAAACGTTACGCTTGATTGCTTAATTTTCCGGTTTGTTATGAGTTGTGCAAATGTGCAATACTACCCAGAGTAATGAGCAACCACCCAGAGTACATATGGTTTTTTGCCCTTTAATGGATTCGGGAAATGACCAAGACATGGACATGGACTAAAGCCCGTAAAACCCCATACCATTCTACTTAATGCGATGTTGTGGCAAAATGCAAATTACTGAATACTTTATGAACTCACATCTTTTGCCATTGCTTTCCGTGCCCCAGTCTCATTTAGCTACGTCGGTTGGGCTCGTCATTAGAAAAAGCGAAGGAAAAAATTTCAATCCCGGAATATGACCAAGGCTCGTCAGAAATCTAGTTTAACTCGAGAAACAGCCTCCACTCGAGGCAACGTTGTGCTTGGAAATCCACACAAAAGTAAATGGCTAAAAAAGCTTCCAGAAAAAAAATTGGACTCTAATGTCATCCTCCTCCTCCTCATTTAATTTTCTTCATGTTTGCTTAACTAAAAACAAGTCGAGTATTGGTGCTCTCATATTACATTTCGTGATCATGCATTTTTATCCATTCAGATTATTGATTCTGTTCCGTTGACCACAAGCCTGTAGCAGGAACCCAATATTATTATATTATTTCTCTACATCGTATCGCCACTTATGCAAACCGTGTAACACATTAAGTTACCATCCTCCTCCTCATAGTGGTGACTCACTTTCCCTCGATACTTTCAAATGCAGATGATGATGATAGCTTCCCATCCAAGTCCAAACATCGGTTTCAGGTCGCTCTTTAATATGCATTCATTCATTCGTTCATTTCCATTCGTCCATTTTTCCTCCCACTTTGTTTGCACATCATCATTAGCTGCTCTTGTCTTACCTGCCGTGCTGGATGGAAATGTTTGGGTCGGGGGAAGATAATGTGGTTATGCAATGTAAGACCAAGATCATGTTGTTAAATGGGGGCATGTGGTCATGGTTCATGTATATATGCACGCATCACACACGCACCACGATGCGATGCGATGGTTGTGTCGTGATCGTCTCTCTCAGTCAGCGTCACTCACATTTTTTTTCTCCGACGCGATCATCTCATTTCCAGATAATATGCATACATTTTTTAATCCAACTTCACTTTCACTTTTTTCCCGGAGTAGATATTTTTATGGTGGCTGGCTCACTGACTGAGTGAATGAGTGAGTGTTAGGTTATGCAATGTAAGACCAAGATCATGTTGTTAAATGGGGGCATGTGGTCATGGTTCATACTTCTATGCACGCATCACACACGCACCACGATGCGATGCGATGGTTGTGTCGTGATCGTCTCTCTCACTCAGCGCCACTCACATTTTTCTCATTTCCAGATAATATGCATGCATTTTTTAATCCAACTTCACTTTCACTTTTTTCCCGGAGTAGATATTTTTATGGTGGCTGGCTCACTGACTGACTGAGTGAATGAGTGAGTGTTGTTGTGTTTGGGCGTATCTGGTGTGGAGGAAATGGAAAGCAGTGAAGAAGCGGAAGGAGGGTATTCTCTCACGGTGAAATTGGAATGCCACCCGCCAGCTCGCCCAAAATCTTATGGTCAGTTATGATCATGCTCCCCTTACCCCCACAGATAAAAAAATGCATCACTCCCGGAGTGCAACCCATGCAACATCGGGATCCTATTTTATGATCCGTATTTGAAAAAAAGGATTCTGCTAAATTTTTAAATCATATTAAGTACATTCCCTTCAGATTGAACTAAGCAGGCAACACAATAGAAATGAAAATGTGATGGAGGGAGTGGGTTCTTTATTGTTGTACATCTGATATTGTCATTTTCACCATTTTAAAGTTATGTTTTATGAGCTGATGCACTGATTCGTCATGGTTTGAAATGAACTTGTATCCTTTAGTGGAAAAACGGACTAGGGATGAAGAATGCTCCGTATCTGTTCAGGAAAAAAAGGTTTCATCGGACAATTCAATGCATTTCTCTACCGTTTTCCCCGAGTATCGCACACTTTTTTTTTGATTATTTATCATTTTTATGGTTCATTTTTTAAACAGAAAAGATTGGATTTCAATTCTTGAATTTTCCACAAAAAAAGGATACTGCGTTGCATCCGTGCAATCTGCCATGACTTTAGGATGGGAACAGTTGTGTCCATTACGCACGTATTTCCCTCGGCGGAGAGGTTTCACTTTCATCATCATAAATGATTATGGCTGCGACACATCTCATCAGTTTAATGATACCAGTTTTTTATGTACAATTTCACCATCACAATCATCAGCATCACAGCAGAGATCAAACATCCCAGACCAGAATTTTTTTTATCCTTTTCGTTCAAAGTTAAAATAGAAAGTTGGATGCTACCGCACGCACCAACAACAAGATCCCATTGTCTCCTGCCCTGTCTTCCGTCCTTTTTATCGTCCAAGCGTGAAACAAAAACTTGGACAATGAATAATGTATTCCGGGAAGGAAAGGTAAAAAAGGAAGAAGGTATATTGTTGGTGGTGGTGGTGCTATTGCACCAGAGTGCATCATCCACTTTGCAATAGTCATAAAGTAATATCATGAAAATGCATGAAGTTCACCAACGCAGTAAATATTCTAGTTTTCCTTGTTGTGCCCAATGCATATTTCAAGGAGGTACGCACGGACATCCCGATGTGCACTGCCCATGAAAAAGAATGTATGACAATGATGATGTGATGGCACGGAACGTTGATATTTTCTGCCCTATTCACTCACTACTCACTCACTTCTTTCTTTCTCCTTGACTTTCCCCAGGGTGGAGGATGGGTGGTGGACGACAGTTTAAACTATGTCCTGATATGAAAGACCAAGCAGGAGGAGTATTCCTTTCGCTTGGAATGATTTCACTAGGGAGATTATCAGCAATCCTTTTTTACCTTTTGTTATCCTCAGAAAAAAAAGTGTATGATATGATATGAATGATGCTTCTGATGTGGTCTCGTTTGTGTGTGTTGGGTTGGCTTGAGTGAGTGAGTGACTGACTTCCACATTTCTCTGCTTGCAGATTTTTCTCCGCAAGTTGCGAGAGATTATGGAATGAATAATGCGTATTTTTTTCCCTTCCTCGATGTGTGCGAGTCGAGTCGACTTGGTCGTTTGACATTACGGCTCAAGAGTCCTGGGGATGTGTGGGCAGAAAGGATTTTCCTTTATTCTCATTTTTCATTAAGATTTTACCCACTTGAACCAAACCTAGTGGCGGTGGTATGTATTTCCATCATCATGATGATGGATCATGTGACAATAAAAAAAAGTTGAGGGATATTCATTTCTCTTCCTTTCGTACCCTCGGAAATCCTCGGCATTTTAAATGCCGTGAAGTTCGAAACTGTCCAAGAGAGTGGGATGCTGATTAATTCTCAGCGGACAATCAGAAGGAAAAAAAACAAAGTGGAGCGTGATGACGATGCATAAAAAATTCTCAAGATGAGGGGATGGATTCGTCTCTGTTGTTGTGGTGTGACCACTGAACAGAATTGAATGAATGAATGTGCCGACCTGGCCTGCCCAACCACTCTGTAAGTTCGTGTTTTTATTTGGAGGAAAAAATAAAGTCGCTGACTTGTCAACTTCCTAATTTTGATTGTCTTTGCACAATGCTTAAAACATTACTTGAGTGAGAGCACAATCTAAAAAATCAGGGGTTTCCCTCAAGTGGCCCAGCTCTAGCTCGTGGCTTGATGGGTATTCTATTGTATTGTGTTGTATTTTGTTTGCATTTTTTCTTTCTCTCCCGGACCGATCTATCCATCCCCCTGTTTTCCACGAATTCTCTTTCTCCCAGAAGAATACAGAATGCCAGAGCCAGAGCAAGTTCTCTTAACTTAAATGCGTTGGTGTGGCGTGGCTTCACAAGACCACTTCACTTTTTTTCAGGGGAAAAATGACCGTGGGCTAGTTACTTTTTTCCGAGTTTGACGCGTCAGCACTTCGCTTTTGGGAATTTTTGTGCAAGCGACAAACTGGAAGGACTTGTGAAATCAAATTCCCTCCAAAAAATATGAGCGGATATTGCGTGAATATGGGCGCATTCATAGGAAGTGAATTGGAGAGTCAGGGGTAAACTCACGGTGGACAAGGATTGCCCTAGGCATGCTTCTTGTTTGGTGAAAAGAGGTCCAAAAATGAATATTTGTTGAGGAAAAGTAAAGTCGAGTTGACTAGTTTCTCCTGGACGAGAAAGCATTAATACATGCTAGTTATACGGCAATTCAGATGTCTTGAGCCATCTTTATTTTATTAATTCCACAATTCAGGAATTCTAGTCGTTGGTGGTGGGACACACAGAACAATACTCTTCCAATATTTTACTCAAAATGCCCACGTCCTGCAATTGTGATGCGGGACGTGACTTTTGAAGTCCATTTCCAAGATACTCAGCGTGATCGTGTCCATATCAACGTCAAAAGGATGTTTTGACGGTTGAGTAGCTGCGCCCCTCGCGAATGTCAAGTCAGCTCTCATATGAAATATTTACTTTGAGATGGAGTAAAAAATATATGGAAGGGTTGAAGCATCCATTCATCTTTCACCACTCATCATCATCATCTTACATCAATTCAGATAGCATATCATAGCCCGAATAAAAAATTGGATTGTGTATTATCAATTTCCTTCCTTTACCAATTTTTTTGGTCCACTACGCTGATTTCATTCTCCTCTTGACAACGAACGAATCAATTGAATATTGAGACAACGAAACGAAACGAACCTTACCAAACCAATTGGCCGAGCCATTTTGAGTGAAGTTGGAAATACACCAAACGACATGATTTTCTTAGGCTTGACGTGCTTACTTATTTAACCACCCATACAATTTGTGAGTGGGGGAAAGGAGGGAAAAAAGATGAGGGAATTTACTGTAACGAGGCTAATAAAAGCGATACCACTCGAGTCAATAAAAAACATGTCATCTAATTCGAGGATGATGATGATCATCATGAGGAGGATGAGACAGTCAATCAATGATCTCAACTGGACTCTGCCCCTCGTGGAATAAAACAATGAGTGTGGTCTGATGTAGGGGAATATCCAAGAGGGATTCACTCGATTTGTCCTCCCCTCCCTCTCCAGCTCTGGAGATCCCTCCAGCTCGATTTCTCCAGAACTTTTTTTCTGGATCTTTATTATCGTGGCATGTAGCTCCCGTTCATTTCTTGGAAGTGGTGTGCTCACTACACCTTGCATGAACTATTATGGAGCAAGAAGTATTGTCTGGTATTGCCATGGTACTGTCCCGCACTTAATGCGACTGATGAGCATTCTCTGGGGACAGCAGCTAGTTTTTAGTGTCATCATGAGTATGAAAGAGTCATGAAGACGTGAAAATATCTTATTGAGCGTAACTCAATTTTACATGTATGGGAAGTCGTTAGTTCAAATGCACCTTCAAATTCGGCCAAGTCGGGGGGAATCCCTGCTTATAAATAATATCGAAATTGAAGTAACTAATCGTTAAAAATCCTGTTTTTTTCTTCCACTACAGAGCCAAATCGAATTACATGCGGCACCTGCCAACAAGTCTGCTCGTCAGCGTGGTCACTAATCCAGCATGTTCAGGAGAAGCATGGTGTGAAGCTGTGCGCTGAAGGACCTGCGTCGATCAGCTCCACGACTTCACCATCCTCCACTTCCATTTCGAATTTGGAATCAACCACAGCAGCTGGAGGAATTGGGTCTTCCGCACTTCAGGCCTCCCTCTTAGGGCCATCCCCATGGAGGAGTAGCAGCAGTGCAACTGGAAGTGGAGCCAGTGCAGGCAACAACACCAACAGTAATTGCAACAGTCCCTTAGTGATGGGTTCCCAGGGTGCTGGGATTCGTGCTCCAAGTCCGTCACCAATCTTGGGGAGCACTCTCCTGGGAGTGCCAGCCTCCATATCGAACCATCTCCATCAGCTCGCCAGTGTCACAGGGTCTTCGGGAACGACTACTTCATCCTCGATTATGCCATCAGTCGCTCCAACAGTGTCCTCCACATCCTTATCAAACTCTTCCGGGCGTAATAAGGACCGGGATGCCAGAAGCGTTTCCAGGGAAAGCTCTCGGGAGCGATCCTCTTCAAACTCGTCAGCCACAGCAACACTTCTTGGAAGTCCTCTCATTGGGGGACCAGCTGGAATCTCACTTGCAGGTGCTGCTGCAGCGAATGGACGTAATCCATTAGTTCCTGCGAATCCCTTCAGCCCAGAAGGACTTGGACTATTGAGGTTCCCTTTCCCACAGCCATTTTGTCTGCCTCCAAGGCCACCGTCAGGAGCATCGTCTGCTGCCGCTAGTCATGACTTTCGTGCTGTGGAACAATTAGTCAATAACTCTGCTGCTGCAGCTGCTGCCGTTGCTGCTTTCGCGGCGAATGGAGGAAATGGTGGTCCTGGTGCACCCGGAAATGCCGCTGGACCGAATTCTACTGCGTCATCACTTGGAAACAGGTAAATACTTGAATCAATAGTTGCTGCATTTATTCGCAAGAAAAAATATTCTCAATTCAGTGACTCCATCACCATCCAACAAATCCCCAGATTTTGTTTTGTCCCTCTTAATTTTTCATAACAACTATATACTTAAACTGCTTTTTTCCACTTCTTTGTTCTCTACTCTTGTCAACTGATGCTGCCGCTGCTAACAATTCTGTGTTTTCTTCTTCTCTTCCCCTCTTTTTGTTTTCTCTAGTTCTTCTTCTGCTTCCTGCTCCTCTTCTTCTGCTGCTGCTGCGAGCGCGTTCACTGCGGCGCCATTGAGTGTCACCAATGTCGCCACTAATTCTAATAACAACACTAATAGTAATAACAGTAATGACCACAATACCGCAAATAATTCGGCGGCAGCAGTTGCAGCCTGTGCTGCGATGGCCTCTTTTCTTTCGGGCAGCTCGCCCTCTTGTATGCCTCTGCCTCCTACACTCACATCATTTCTTGACCAACCACATCAACTACAGCAGCAGATTCGACCAGGAGTCATTCCTCCACCACCTCCTCCTCCTGCTCCATCAGCACCTCACCATCCTCCTTCCATACTTTCTCTACCTCCTCCCCCTCCCCAGCCTCGACCACCATCTCAAACTCAACCACCTGTTCTTGTTGATTTACCTATGTTGCAACATCATCATCATGAACTTTTTCTGCACAGTGACTATCGGCCATCCCCTTCCCCTGCGGGAATCCCTGGTCTTCCCGGTTCCCTCTCTTTCGACGCGAGGGCAATGGATTTAGCTGCTGCAGCGGCCGCAGCTGTAGCATCCATTCGGCACCCAGGTGGAGCTGGTGCACCTGGCGCCCTGACTGAACCCTTGGACTTCTACTCTCAGAAATTGAAACAGTTGGCTGGAGGCGGTGGAACGAACAGTGCAAGCCCGTCTCCACTATCCCCTGGATTTAGCAGAAAGTCAGTGATGACTCCACCATCTCCCTTATCTCCAGATGATGGTAAGCTTACTTAGCATTAGCTTTAAAAGTTTGCTTAAAATTTTCATTTGCAATGAATTTTTTTTATTTTCAATGAGCCGATTTTTAATTTGTTTTGTTTGCTTGGCCATCCTCCACCGAAACAGGTAAAGGGAAAAGCTGCCACGTTTGCGGTAAAAAGTTCCGTTTCGATAGCACTCTAGCGGCTCACCTTCGCACTCACGAGAAAGACCCTCCCCATTCATGCCCACACTGTAGGCAAGCATTCACTTCACATTTAAGACTTCGTCGTCACCTTATCTCTCAACACGGTCCACTTCCAGAGATGGATGAAAATCTTCTCGCATCAATGGGTTTCGGGGGTATTGGAGCGTTGGCAGGGTCACCCGCATCTTTCATGGCTCCATCCAAGCATCATCTCTCCCATGAAGAATCAATCGCAAATTATCCCTTAGCGTTGGATGCCAGCTCCTTCACTAGTCCTCACAGCGGAGTTCGCGGCACTAGCACTCCTACTCCACCCACTTCCGGAATCGGATCAAGCATCGGCTCTGCCGGAGGAGCCACTACATGTTCAGGGCCAACTTCCTCCAGTTCCTCCACTCACCACGACTTGCTCCTCTTTGATTCAAGCAATGCAACCAAATCCGACTCGGATGGAGGACAACACAACCAAAGTGGAAGCAGCAGTGGCTCCTCCTCCCTCCCTACAACTGAAATGGAGTCATCTGGAAACACTGGGAATAGTAGGAGCAAACTCGATGATCCGGAGGGTGAGTCGGGAGCCTCAAAACTGAATAAATCTGTGACTTCCGAAGACGCACTTGATGAGGATCAGGATCATCAGGAAGAATCTCTGAACTTGTCAACAAATCAAGATGTGAGCGGTAATCAGGAGAACAAGGATGACCAGAAGGAACGGAGCACTCCCGACAGTTCCAAGGGTGGAAAGGCACTCCGTGACGATTCTAGCGACAATCGGTCAAAATCTCCACAATCTCACTCTAACTCTGCGAGTAATAATAACAAAATGTCAGCAATGTCTAGCCCATCCAGTTCTTCCGGGAAGAGGGGGAGATCAAAGGCGAATGATGATGACAAGGATGACGACTCTTCCTTGGAAGATGAGAACTTTGACGACTTCATCGAGTCCGATGAAGGTGAGATGGAATCCTCCGAGCCAGAAGCGAAGCGGCGCAGACAAAATACGGCTGGAAGCGGTGGGAAGAACAATGAAAACAATAATAGCGGCGGAAACAACGAGCCAGAAGACCTCACTCGTCCCAAAGATTCTCCCGGGAACATTAAGCATCTACAACAGCAGCAACAACAGCACCTCATGAGCCATTCGAACAGCTTGGTCGGGGAGCTCATCGATAGGTTCGGTTTGAACAACATCGCACAATACAGCGAGGCATACCGCCAAGCCCTGAAGGAATCGCAGCTTTACAGCAAGTTGGTAAAGGGGAATGGGAAGGACGGAGCCGGTGGTGAGCGTTCTGGTGGAATCACTCCAGCTTCCATGAACAACGGCTCAAACCCAAGTAGTCCTCCGATGGGACTCCAAGCACCTTTTGATATGCTCAATCCCGTTGCCGCGGCCGCAGTCGCTGCTGCATCGAATGGTGCTC
The DNA here is from genome assembly GCA_027744355.1 of Tyrannoseira gladiata. Classification (NCBI taxonomy): domain Eukaryota; kingdom Metazoa; phylum Arthropoda; class Collembola; order Entomobryomorpha; family Entomobryidae; genus Tyrannoseira; species Tyrannoseira gladiata. The sequence goes on from JAHZNH010000008.1 coordinate 29,314, forward strand.
ATCCTCCACCGCCCTTGTTTCCCTTTGAGACAAATCTTGAGAAGAGATTAAAGATGGACTCGTATGAAGGACTCCACGCAGCTAATCTCTGGCTTCAGAGGGGCGATCCTCTCAACTTCCTCAATCCAGGAGCCGCAGCTGCGGCCGCTGTTGCCATGGAGAACGCTGCAGCAGCAGGACAAGGTAATCCTCTTCTAGGGAATCCCCACGCCATGAACAATGGCAACACGCCCGAGAGACCGGAGAAAACTACAAGATACAAATTAAGTGAACGAGGCCGAGGATCCAGTGCTAGTAATTCGGGCGGTAGTGATCGTCTCGTTGAGGGAGGTGGACCTAGTAAGACAAGGGAGAAATTTTTTTCATTTGATGTAATAAATGAAAATTTCCCCCGCAGATCTTATAGCATTCTTGTTCACTTTTTGAAGATGAGTTTTGTTTTATTTTTTCTCCCAAACCCTCACAACAGAGTTCCAAACTCACGCGTCACATGAAAACCCACGGAAGACTCGGGAAGGACGTGTACCGCTGCCGCTTCTGCGATATGCCTTTCTCCGTTCCATCCACCCTGGAGAAGCACATGAGGAAGTGTGTTGTGAACCAGAACAACTTGGCTGCTGCTGCTGTCGCGGCTTCCGTAAAACTTGAGCTTGGTTCGACGCCCTCCTTCATGGACCACAGTGAGGAGTCCAACTCGAAGGAGGCAACTTGACTGTTGCCGTGGGGGGCGGGGGCTCCCTTGATACCCCATCTTCCACCACCGCCACCACCACCTGGCGCTCCAGCACTGCCGCCGTTACAACAGCACATCTCCCCATCAAACATGTCACCTTCCCAGCCAGGACAACTTCCTCCCTTGATTCCCACTGCTTCATCTCCCAATTCTGGTATACAGGGTCTCCATCCACATCATCTACTGCCACCACACCCTCACTTTAGGCCGATTCCGACGCCACCTTCTGCCGGTATTTTCTAATGATTTATAATTTAATATTATTATTGACTAAGTTTTCACTTGTTCAAATTTCATCTGTAAGTTAATATTTCTAAAGACAAGAAAGTAGGAAGAGAATCGAAAACCAAATAATGTTTGCTTTCCCGGTCCGCGCAAGTTACTAGTCTTCACGGGGAGAAAAAAAACAATCTCACTGGTTACGGGAAACTATTCACCTGCCGCATTAATTTAATTTTTTTTCCTTTTCCTGAAACCGTAAAACATCTGCATGTTTGACACGTGTCATCCTAACCTGATTTTTCATTACGGGGTAAACAAGAGGGCCTCCGAATAAGTATATACATCTCACCAACATGTTAGTAATTAAATAGTCGATATTGTTATGTTGGCTGGATTCATCATCCTTGATCTAAATTTAAGATTTTCTTCCGTCACACTCAAGAAAAATGGGGAATTAGAGGTGAAAGCCACCCGGTGAAAAAATTAAAGGTTCATATTATGCCGGAGAAACTTTCTCCACATGTTTGGGTTGTGCAGGTCAGGTCATTTCTTCACGTCATCAATTTCACTTCAGTGATAGAAACAGCGTTGGGAAAAACTACAGTTATGGTTAGGTATGTAGGACGATGTTCGTATTCACAATTTTATCTTGAGAGTTCCTTTAAGCTGAGTAGAACTGGTCGTAAGTACTTACTTATATTGGAAGAAAACTGACCTATCCAAAATTAAAAATTAAACGGCGTATGTATTTAATTAGTTAGTCCTGCATTACCTGTACTTTTGCGAGAGGAGGAGATTTTTAGAAATTTGAACTTTCACGGGCAGCAACGATGTCCGCATACATACATACATATATATCAAAAACAACTACATACATACATACTAGAAATGGCAACTATTTAAGAGGATATTGCGTAATGGATGGAAGGAGAGAAAGAGAATTTCACAGGGTTTTTCTTACCAAAAAAAAAAGTTTTTCAGGAGGAAAATGGAAA
>JAHZNH010000009.1:0-11299 GCA_027744355.1 Tyrannoseira gladiata
AGTGGGGCATTATTTCTCCTGGAAGGAAGGAGACGAGTTTGAGTTTTGGTTCGAGTCTGTGGGTTTTTTTCCGTGGTCCATCTCCAGAGAATTTTCTTCTCTTTTCATAAGGTAGTCCAATCACATCCTCCACGAGAGAAGATTTTTTTCTCTGGGGGAGGTAGCAATTGCAAATAGCAATCTCCTTCTCCCTGAGTCCTGGAATTTTATTCTCAGAGACAAAAAATATAAGTATCTGTGTTATGTAGGTGAAGCCACAGTCTCACCACGCCACGCCACACCAAACCACCAACCACTCCTGGAGAGGGGCTAGTTAGTACTTTGGGTCGGTCGGTGCAGTGAGAAGTGGGATAAAGGGATATGATATGGATATTGTTTGAGAATTTTTTTTATTGGATCTGGATCGAGTGGAACTAGAGCTGAACCAAACCAAACCATTTCCTTCTTCTTCATTCCATTGGGAGTGGCTGGCTATCTGGATGGTTGGATGGAAGGATTTTTTTCTCTCTTGCATTTCTGGGAATGTGATCTGGATCCTACTGTAAAAAATCGATTTGAATTGGATTGAACTGAACTGAATTGAATTCAATCGGTGGATTTTTTATTCTATTAAAACGGTCATAATTTTTTCCTTCTTGGAGGAAAAAAATTCTCCAGGCTTACTCCATAGGAGAAGTTGAGCCCGTCCTCACTAATATTTGCACTAGGTTGGTTCTCCACTGACTCCAGTATATTTCCTTACTCAATTCTTTCGGAACTCTAGTGAGGTCTGAGGAAGAAAAAAAGGTACTTCAACTTCCTGTTTCCCGTCCGTCCAACCCAACTCGAGCCTGAAGCACGGATGGGAGAAGAATGAGGGAAAAAATTGGATTCAGCAATTAATTCTGTTAATGGTCAATAAAATCCCTGGTAATGGGAGTAAAGTTACTTGGTCAATTCAAGCCACGCCACGGTAAAAAAAAACTCTTCCGTTTTTGTTGGTCCAGTTAGTCCAAGTAGCCATCTCGAGTCCAGCATTTTTATTTTATGTACATTGCGTTGCATTAGCGATGTCCTTCTCCATGGAGGAGATAGAGATGGCTAATTGGTTTTTTGGTTGCCTGCTCATGCTCTAGCTGAAGAATGAGATGAAGAAGAAGACCACGAGGAAATAATATTGGAAGTGAAGGAGGCACTAGTGAGAAAACAAAGCGACGGTAAAAAAATACTTAACTAGTAGTCCACTCCAGGTCCAACCCTCCTTTGGACTAATCCATCCCTTTGATATATTTTGTTCCCACACATTATGTAATCCACGTAATAATGGACCATGAGGAATCTGAAGTGAGGAGGATCGAATCAAACCTGCTTGGTAGGGAGAAAGTAGGTTTCCGGGTTCTGCGTGAAATAAATGGTCGTGTCTGTGGCACACGGCGAACGATAATGACACCACGAGACGGAGAAAAAAACAGCTCACGTTTTCAAACTAGCTAATGCGGCTAATGACATCACATTACATCACAAGAGGAGAATCGAATTGCGAGTCTGTGAACTGGGCTCAAATCTCAGATTTATTTGCTCCAAATACGCGTGTTTGATGATGGTGGAGATGGTGTTGCGAAAAAAACGTGAGGTGTGGTACAGAAGCTACTTAAGTCTATAGGTGCGTATACGCTAGGCTTGGTTTTTCTTTTCCGCGGTGGGTGTGGAATGCGGAACTTGGTTGTGCAGTGTTGATGGAAAATTATTAATGTGTCTTGATGACAACTTTAAGTAGGAAGTCCTTCAAAAGTGGAATTTCATTCGAGGTTCCGGAGGCATTGACCACTTTTGAAACACAAATGTGTCAGATTTGGTGCAAGCTGCAGTTCCGCATCAAAATTTTAGAAGGACTGCGCTAGACTGAGGTGCACTTCTGGATTTTTGAGTGGGTTGCATTGCATTCGAATTGACTCAACAATTTCATTCGTGGATTGTGGAATGGACTTCATGAAAATTGCAATTGAGAAGGGGATTGAAACTTTAATTGTTTCTGTGGAGGAGGGAGGTTGGGCTAGCTTGACTTAGCTTGCGTAGGTTGTTGGCATTACTATATTTTATTTTCTCCGCTGGCCGGTTGCCCATCCTAGTTTTCGTCGAACGTCCAGAGGAAACAACTAATTACAGCCTTTGCGTCCCCGTAATTGTAAGTTGATGATGAAATTTAGTGGTGAATTCCTCCAAGTGGCTCGGAGAACTTTTCGTAGGTAGGCTTTGCGGACCCACTTACCCCCATTCCTCATACCACCAACAGAAAGTTTTCTAATGGAGCTTTCTCCACGCCAAAAAATATTTTCTATTGATTTATGTAGTTTGACTTGTAGTAATTTGTGGACTTGTGAAAAAAATTACTCGACAGATAAGGCCTTCCTGATAGATATGTATGTATTTCCCGATTTCAGTTCGATTCAAGTACAATCGATTTCCGACTCGGGATAGGGAGCAAGCGAGTGAGCGTACGAAGCGAGACAATAGTCTATGAATTTTTGGAAGGTGTGAAAATTTCAGTGCGTACTAATTTTTAATCGCAAAATAATAGATTCACGGAGGCGAGGTTATGGAGCCAAGGCTGGAAAGGAATCGAAATCATCGAACTGGGGCCCGTTTCTGTCCTGTCTGGGGCGTGCATATAAATTCCCGTGACAGTTCCCGGTTTAGTTATTTAGGTACGTCTTTACCCTACCTGGCTCCAGTATAAAGGCCCTGGTCCTAATTATATACCACACTCCTTCACTTCACCATTTCGAAAACACCGTTTCCAAAATCCGAATCGGAATTGGTTGACTACAGGAATGGGAATCAATCAAAAACCTTAGGCTTGGAGCCACGATACGATAAGACATTTCCTCTAACCAACCGGGGGCAAATAAATAGAACTGGAGCCCATTTCCCCTCGAAAACTGTCATTTTCGCAGATTACCCCGAGTCCGGTCCTCTCAACTCAACTACTTCAGTTGTCGTTGTGATTAGCCCCTGTCAACAGAAGTAGGCGTGCTTTCTTCATTTCTCCTGACTTGACTTGACTACTGACCGATTTTCCACAGTGGAAAATGTCGGGAGACAGGAAAATGCTAAATAATTGCTTCAGCAAATAAAAAAACTCCCGTGNGACCGATTTTCCACAGTGGAAAATGTCGGGAGACAGGAAAATGCTAAATAATTGCTTCAGCAAATAAAAAAACTCCCGTGAAGTATGCATATGAGGGCCCACACATATCATACGTTACGGCCAAAATCTAGTTCCAAGAAAGGCAATGAGGTAGGATATTTGCTTTGGACTGTATAGGGAAAATGTACATACTTTTTGAACGGCCTTCCACTCCATTGGGGAGAAAAAACTGATGCACGGGAACGAAACGACTTCACAGTTCAAAGGAAAAAAAACTTTTCTTCTTTTTCTAGTCTGACAGCTTCAGCAAGAAAACAGCGAGTTGACAGTTTAATAACAATAATAATAACGGAGTTTCTCTTGTAACAAAAGTATTACACTCGCTCCTTACTTCGGGGAATTATTATAAAGCAACAGTTCAGTTGACCTCCAAGCTGAAAAAAACGAAATAGAAAGCCACCATAAGTATAACGGTCTTGCTTCGTTTGGCTGGGAGCGGAAAAAGGTAGAAAATTGTCGTTTTATATCCTCTTTTCTCCTTTTCAGACTTATAATTAACTCGGGTAAAAGCGGATTATGGGGAAAGAAAGGGTTGCGTGTGTCATTCATTGCGTAAAATCCCGTTTTATTCCCTCGTGTTTTTTCTTCCACGAAAAAATAATATGGAGGAATGGGCAAAGAAGCATTATAATTCGGTCGGATGTCCATTCCAACATATGAATATAGAGCCACACGAATACGAAAATACTTTTCTACTATGTAAGCATCCATACATATATCCATGCATGCGCTCCGAAACATAAAAGGACTCGTTTTTCACTTTGTTTGTACACTCGACTATAATTCTGCATTATTTACCAAACTTATTTTTCCCCACTAGTGAGCGCCTTCCTACCAACTCGAATGGTGGGATCATCCATTCACAACGTTGCGGACTCGATTAATCTCTGTTTTGCGTACATACAAGAAAACGTATCAATGGAATTTGAATTGTCCAGCGGATATTCCAAATCAGTGTGACCCATGGTGACATTTCCAATAGCCCGATTACTTTCGATATGGACAACCTCTATCAAATACGCAAGTTTCGCACTGTTGCCTCGTGCTCTCTCGCTGGAGAAACCCCTGCGATGAAACGTGCCGTTGTCGTTGTTGTGCTCAATGGGGAAAAATCTTTTCATTCGGAGGGCTTCTTCCTCCGTCAACAACTTACTGATCCTAAAATCGAATTTTTATCGGGTTTTATTACTCTCACCATTTCCTTCTCCTCCTTTGACCTGGCCTTTTGCTCTGGATGGATTTGATTGAGTTCCTTTGATTGCGTTTTCCGATCTATTTAGATGATGATTATGATCGTGATCATTCTAATTTCTCTGCGTGAGCGTGAGTGTGTTTCCTTCTTCAATGGTGTCGTATTCACGTCGTTCACGCCACATCATCTGCTTAGGAAGGAGCTGGCCAATTTTCAAAGTTGTTAAAACACTCACTGATTCATTTTCGATGATGATGATGAGTTTCTTTGTGCCCATTGTCCTCACTCCGCGGTAGGTTGGCTCTTTCAGTTGTCCCGACGTTCGTTAATCCAACCCAGCCAAATTCAATCCAATCCAAACCAAACCAATTCATATCCATCATACAAAATCCATGTGCTCAGGGAAGGGTATATTTTTTACGACTTCCCTCATTCAAAATTCAGAGCTGGAGTGGGGAGCGGGTGGTGGAAGGTTACACACGTACTTCCTTACGTATTCATTTCATAGCTCCCCATTATGAATTTTGCACGGACTAATTGGAGAAAATCAAGGGGAAAATTTCCTCGAGAACAGGGATCGAGCTTAGAGTTGGAGTGGAGCGGAGAAAGTTCAATCTTTTACGACCTCATCATAGACTCATTAAATTTTACTACTTCCATCCATCTCCTAGAATCCCGAGTCCTTCTCCAAATTCTCGTGTTAATTTCCATCCGACCTCCGGAGAAAATATATATTCCTTCCGGTGACCCTAGCTTCAGTGCTTACGTAATATGGGCTTGCCTTCTCCACTTTTACTAAAATTCCAATCGATAGTACCACTACTGGCTTCTCCAGCGTTTCTCTTCTGGAGGTATTTTTTCCTCCAGATTGTAATTGCAAATTGTAATCGGGAGCTCGAGCGCGCTCGGTTTACAGCTTCCTTCCTCTCCGGGGAAAAGAAACAAACAAGGATCGAATGACTTATTTTCTCTTCCTCCTCGCTGGAGAAAAATGCCCAGCTCATCATCATCATTACATCACCGTCCGCGCTCGTCCTGTCATGTAATCGTCATCATGATTGCGGATGCACGCATGCATAGACTCTCGCTCATTATCATCATCACTACCACCACGCCACTGCTTCTTTCTCCCACGGCTTGATGAACTACAACTACTTTTCCAGGAGTTAGGACAAGGAAACTACTCCAGAGAAAAGTTTTATTCCAAGAAAAAGAAGCTGGCTGGATGATCAAAATGATGATGGTGGTAGTAGTCGTAGTAGAATTACCAATGTAAAAAAATAGATGTACAGATGAGAATGATGACGATCATCATCATCTTCTCGATGATAATGACGCTGATGGCAGTAGTGGTTGGTGGTGGTTGATGGTGGTTTGGTCTGATCTTGGTGACGACGACGACAGACTCGACGATCTTACATTCTCCAGTCAGCACTTTCGATGGTATCAGGAGGAAGCGATATATTATGCAGAGTCCGCTCACCAAAAACCAAGAACCACGACATGGAAATACTTACTTAATTCCCCCTACATAGTATTAGAGGTATACTTATTTCTGGGCTGTGAAGTGAAATGTGATCTATTTAAAACTGCGATGCGATATAATTTGCATGGTCGGGGAAGCAGAGACAGAAGATTAAGCAGGAAGAAGGGCGTAGAAAATTTGGAGGAGGGAAAAAAGTTTTTCTCCAGAAGCGAAGCAAAGCAGAATAGCCGAGTTCCTCGCTTGGCGACTACTTCTGCTGCTGCTGCTGCTGGTGGCTTTAGTATGGATATGGGGGAAACATGTTGTGTGTCATCAAGATCGTGATGTAATGTGATGCTATCGCCATTATGCTCATCATGATGAGGATCATCATGATCCTCCTCATCTTTGTTACACTCCCCAAAGCCAGGGCGGGACTGCAAGTGTGCCATGCCATTGGAGTTAAAAATGGCATGAAATGACACGATCGTAAAATTACTAATGGAAATGGAGCGAAACTACCCACTACTCTTATTTTTTCGTGGGGAAAAAACATGCACTACTTTGTGAATGGCCCATTGGATTGGGTGGGATAATGACCGGGAAAGTTTCTCCCCCTTCCTGTCAATGCACTACAGATACAAGGGTCCGTTCACAATCCACAAAAAATTGATGCTTCGTTTCCATTTCAAATTCCTCTGAGAAATTAAAAATTAGTTTGGGGGAGCGAAACCCTTGTTTTTGATGTACTTAGGTAAATGATTGCATCATATCAATTACCGTTTTCTGGTACCAGCCACTATGAAATGCGTACTTATGAAGTCCATTATATGCTCTAGGAGGGATGGGATAAGTAAGTAGTTCATTTGGAAAAAAATTATCGTTCTACTCAGGTTCTATTCTTGTGTGGTATAGTGGTTGGAAAGTATGACGCGAGTGAGGGCCGTAGTACAATCAAATGAGGGAAATTTTATTGACTTGATTAAGCACGCATAATGAGTATGTATGGCAGTAAACGTACGATCGCTGATTCTGATTGTGATTAGATTTTCTTCGGCCGTCAGGGAGTTATCCGAGCTGGGGGCGGTTCACAAGTGGTGGAATCACTTTCCCCACGAAAGGGGTAGTGACAAGCTGATATCGCTGTGGTGTGTGAACACCCCGTATCCCCATAAGCCATTTCTCTGTTGAATTGGAGAACATCTTAAAATTCAAGTGGTATTTCCAGCTTTACTGCCATACCTCACTCACTGGCTTGGAGTATTATTCCTCTCCTTTAATAAACGTAAATGGCTGACGTGTATTGGGAGCTGAATGTACGAATTTAGTTTAATTGTGGCCCACACTCTTTATTTCGATTGGATTTGGAGAATGGCGATTTCTCCACTTTCGCTTGTATGTGGCGATGTGGACGCTTCTGGCCTCAGTCATACCTACCTACCCCTTTTTTATTGGGTACGTGGTCCATACACCACCGAACGAAAATGCGTTACATGCTTGGGGAACATAATCATATCACATAAATTTTACCCGAGCTCCACTCGCTCGCTCGCACTTCTCCCCGACTCGTAGATTTTCAAATTTTTCCTTGCACTGCTGCCGCATGGGAAAACGTGAGTAGCTCAAAGGGAGTAGCTGGGAGAAGAAACCAGGAAAAAGTGAATGCGTATGAAGTCTTGCTTTAGTGGTCTTTTATTTAAAGGTCGGTCTCATTCAATCTGTTCGAAATCAGCGATTCCATTAGATTTTCCAGTCATCATTCCATGAGATTCCCTTACAGATTCATTTAAAGATTCCAAATCTGGCTGTGTCACTGCCGTGGTCCACCTTCCTTAACTAATTCGGCTGCTTTAGTACCCAGCCACTATAGAGAGGTCTCAGCTTTTTAAAATATTTTTCCGTTGGCTATGCACTATGCTCACTATTCTTCTTCTGCTGGTTTTTTTTCTGCTGCGTTCTTCGTTTACTTCTTCAACTTCCCAGATGAAAATCATTATGCAAATAAATCACAGCTTTCCTGACACATTTAAAAGTTTTATCGTTCGGTATAAATATGTTTTATGGGATATTCCCCAAGTCCGCGTGTAATTACCGCCTTGACCATGGCCCACGTACGCCAGAAAACAAAAGTAAACTTCATTCGCCTGAATTTACAGTATTTAATGCGTGTGTTCACCCATTCCATTTTCCCGACTCACCCCTTCCTGCTCCATCCATCCTATCGTGTACATTAGTCTTTTTTGACCAACAGGCGGACAACTTCCACTTCCGGTCGTTTATTTCCTGTCAAACAAATTTCCCTCTTTTAATGAATGAATTTCATTCCTCCGCTGGACATGGACATTGCCCCTCGTAAAAAATTGTGATGGGTGAACAGGCGAGCAAACAACAACACCAAGCAATGTAATAAATGCCCAGCTTTTCCCCAAAGCCATTCCAGTCCCTCCTTGTGTATCCTCCACACAATATTGTGCCTCCAAACGCTGGTTTGGTTAATCCCTCGAAAATCCCATTTTAAAAATAATTAGGTTCTAAACGCCTCCGGATCTGAAGCGAAACCCACGAGCTTAACTCAATTTCCTTTATCTTTTTTCTTCTGCTCTCTTCCTCTGGACAAAAAATCATAATCTTAATCTGCCGGAATGAGATTTCATGAACATTACACTCATTACAAAGGATCCAAGCTGAGGCAAGACTTTCGCCCGATCATTTTGAGAAGAAAAAAAGTCTTCTTCCTTCCTTCCAAGTCATTGTACCCGGGCTCGCTCAATGAAAACGAAACAAAGTCCTTCTTTCTCTCCAGCAGAATAAAGAAAATGAAAAGAAAAATATACGACCCTTGACTCCATTCTTGTGTCTCGCTCGTGAAAGTTAATAAATGTGGTAATGGAAGTCATTTAAAAGGACCCTTGTGGCTTGGCTTCCCTTCCATACGATACGATATAGTGAAGGGAAAGGGGTCATCCATTTAAAACGTTTCGTGAATCTGGGAGCAGTACAGGTCTGCTGTATTTGTCGTCCAGTCCATTCCAGATCTTGTAAAGCTTGATTTTTTAAATTTGGACTTTGATATCCTCTTCCTTTTGGACATGTTCAGTTCAAGTGCCCCACTTTACGTAACATTCCAAATGGATGTTCCCATCCCACGCCGAGGTACTCGAATAAAGTCTGGAAGAGAAAAATAAAAAAAACTGGAGAAGCACTTGAAACTTCAACTCTTTTTTCTACAATTCCATTATTTGCTTTTTTCTGCTTTGGTTGCTTCCTGCAATAAAAAATGCTCGTAGCGGGAGCAAGTACTATTACTCCTAAAGTGAAAGCACTAGTAGTAGTTCCAGGACCATCATGTTTTTTTCACGTTTTGTTAGGTTGCAACACTTCCTCCGCATTGTGTGGACCGCTGGAGTCCGTACAAAAAATGTAATAATGATCATCATCATCATGATGATCATCGTGATCGTTGAAAAATATAATGGGCCAGTGTTTTCTTTTCTTCTGGAGCGGAAGCTGATTTTCACTTCTTTCAGCTTTATTAAGCGTGCTCCTTCCACAACGAGAGTCTGTCATCGCTGTCGTCCTAGTCCTAGTCGAAGGTATTACATTTCAAAAGAAAGGCAGAAGAAAAGAGAGAAAGAGAGACTAGCTCACTTGAAGGGAAAGGAACACACACACAAGCATTCATTTCATTTTCATTCGATTCGATTCTCCCTTTTTACCTTTCCCATTCCCCAAATGGAAATTGAAAGGGAAATGCTCGGGAAAGGCTTCTCGATTCTTTCGTCTACTTACTTGATACTCCTTTGGAAAAAAGTACAAACTGCTACATCCTGTTTTTCCATTTTGGAAAGCGAGGTGGGTGAGTCGGGTGAAGCCGTTATGTTGGTGCTAAAATATAACAAATCACTGGATGGATCTGGAAATTCCACATCGACATCCACGCACGCACTTTGTCTTCCTTGTTTCAGTGAGAATAAGCCGCATCGTTTATTGTAATGATGGAAGCTGTAAACCTGAAAATGGAAGAAATACGTAAACTACGTAAATATGTATCCACTCTGCACTGTCGTGTTGACAGTAGTGCCTGGAGAAAAGGGGAAATCAAAAGAATCCGGAAGCAAGGAATGTGTGTGCTGTAGACAATTTTCCCTTTGATTATTTATGCCATCATCATGTCGTCTCTGAGAAATACACTTAAATTTACATGAATTAAAGAATTAGATCAGGAGACGAGAGAGATAATGCTGGGCTTCGTTACGTCAGTAATGTCATAAGGGGCCTGCAACATCATTCGTAGCGCTTCTTGTTCAAAATGACGGTTTCGTTTTTAACAAAAAAAATCCTGTTTAGGTCATCAATTTTTTATCAATTTACCCCTTTGCTACCGCTTAAGCGCGTATATGCGTAAATCTTCCTGCTGCGTCCCATTTTGCTTGGAAGACCCCTCGAAAGTATATAATGTAATGTAACGTAATGTAATACCTTTTTATAAAAGAAACAAGCAATAGCACACGCTCGGCTGTGCAGGACACAAAAAAGGTTACTGAACTTTTATGCGTTTTTCTCCACGCTTCTTTTCCTCCGAATCCCTATTCCTCCTCCAATTTAATTCATTCATGGAATAGGGAATCATGTCATTGCCGTTAATATTAAGGAGGCAGCCAAGCCAAAAGGCACTGGGACTCTACCCTACCGGAGGACATGCTCTTTTTTTCCTAACGCAACGTCACAATTTTTTACCATTACTCCCTACCATTCTGCATTCCTGCCTTGGGTGCAATAATACATAATTCCGGAGGAAAAGAACCTACTCGCAATTGCAGTGTACATGAGTCTAGTTCTCATTGTATGATCATCATTGTGATGCTCATGATCTATAAAAGAGGAGCATTTTTTCGTGGTACCACGATTAGAATTGAAGTTGCCATTGCCCCTCGGTGACTCAACGGACCTAAACCACCATATTTTTTACCTACGTACTTAAGTACTTTCCATGAGCGTTTGCATATTGTCCTAGTCCATACCCATTTCATGAAGTTATCAACGTCCCCATCTCATGAATGCTTCCACAGGGTGAGTAGTAGTACTCAGCGCAGCACTGACACGGGCTCAGGCTGGGTAGGAATGGTAATGTCGACAATAATTCCAGCGTGAAATGCATTCCCTTTCTTGAAGAAATGGATTTCAATGTTTTTCTCCTCCCGGAAAGAATTTTTTGTCAGGAAAGAGGTATCTAGTTGGAGGTTGACTTTAAGAAAGAAAATAAATTCCCTTCCAAATTTTTCCTGGGGACAGATACAATTGCATTTTTACTCCTCTTCTGATATAAAAAAGGGAATGGAATGCTTTTAGAAGGTGGTAGGGTTGTAGTTGGACTCCTCATGCGGATCCGGCTCGTCTCGGGGGATCAGTTTACGAAGATTAGAAATACGAGCAGATACCGGAAATAAGAAAGTAC
>JAHZNH010000011.1:0-12071 GCA_027744355.1 Tyrannoseira gladiata
ATTCTCTACAGTGATCACGTGGGACGAACCAAGCTGGCGAAGAGATTCAACGGCCTGATTAAATCGGGCGAGTTTGAGTAAAAACTTTGTATGTTGAAAATTGTTTCAGAATTTGAAGATTAATGATAATGATGAGCTAAATTAACTGTGGTGTGGTAACCAGGGGTGAAGTGATGAATGGCGGGTTTGGATTGGTGCTCAATGGAGATAATTCTGATGTCGCTGAGAACCTCTTGCTTTGGGATGTCAACAACGGCATTGCCAGACGGTAAATTCAATCGGTTAAATTGATTCCATTCAAAACTTGAAAGCAAAGAACGTGAATTTAAAAAATCCTTGTCTCATTTCCTTAGCGCTTGGGCAGGGAACAAATATGCCCTCAAAGCAATTAAATCAGCAATGGAGAGGTGTCCGCAGCTCAAAATTACACTTCCGAACTTTTAGCTTCGTTCCCAGTTCCGTGTACCAATATGGTTGCAGAGATAACGCCTGATGGATCTAAACTTGATATAGAAAATCATTTCGAAGAGCGGCTCGAACACTTTACAAACCTGTGAACTTGATAATTTGATGTTGTGTCGAAACTTTGACAAGATGATGCAAAAGACAAGTAGTTATGTTCGTCGCATGAAATTAAAATTATAGAAATTATTACCCCCATTATTAGGTATGTTCATTATTCATTTTATTTATGAAGAAGCTGACGTAGGCAGCATAGTATTGAGATCAAGCCCGTCTGCCCGTATAACTGGCGAACGCCACCACCGATTGACTTCAAATTTGCAACAAAGGTTCCTTGAGACCCAAAGAGGATCCCTATTTCTTTTAAGCAATTTTGGTCAACTGAGAGAGGCAGGAGGTGTGAATAACGGTTTCCGTCAAACGACCATATATATCATGTGATACATCGTTTGGAAGCCCTGGTTGGGTTCGGTCTAAGGGGGGGCAGTGGATTTTTTTGGTGAATGACGCCTGTATATTTTGATGCCAATCGACTCACAATCAAATTCTGAACAACTTTTGCCCAGTGCGAGAGAGACGGAGACAGCGCTGCGCCGCGCCGTCTCATTTTAACCTTTGTTTTAACTCACCTAATGCCAAACTCAACATTTTGAAATAGCGCTATGCCCAATTTTATTCTCCTCTTTACTCATTTTATCCCATCAGATTTTTATATGAAAATATATTTCGTTTTGTTGTACGTAGCGATATTGGTAAAACAAACGCACAGACAAAAAAAGTGCAACGCCAGCGCCGCGCCGGCTCATTTTAATGTTCGTTTCACCTTTTCTAATGTCAAACTTAACATGGCATGGAATTAACCTCCGGATCATTTCACCCCTCCTCTCCCGCAAAGCCCCGTGCACACCTAATTTTTCCTCCGGATCCAATACTTTTAGCTAACTATGCTCCGGATCAAATGACTTTTGGTTAACTATGCTCCGGATCAAATGACTTTTAATTGACTAAACTCCGGATCAAATGTTTTTAATTTACTAAACTCCGGATCATATGAGTTCAAATTAAATAATTAATTTTAATTAACTAATTACTTTAATTATAGCTATCATAATTATTAATAGCTCAATAAAAAATTACAAAATTACTTAATTAAAAATCATCAGATAAGGTAATTTTCTTGATACGTAAGATCCGGAGTCAGCAGGGAGCGACCGTAGCGCCCCCTGCGAATCCCTGACACACACACACACAGAGAGAGAGAGAAAGGGAGCGAAATTTGGATGCTTTTGACTTTTACTGACGATCGTTCTTTCTCATAGTAATTTACAGCATTTAATGCACTTGAAACGGGCAGAGCTTTGTTGAGTTGCGCGCGTATACGCAAATCACGTCAAGCTAAATGCAAATGAAGAACTAATGCTTCGATTATGTATATGTATAAAACAGGGTATTTACAACTGTAGAACGTGTAGAACTCGAACTCGAATCGCTGTGCTATGCTGCATGAAAAGGAGAAGAAGACTTTGGAAATTTCACTGGGTAAGTTCTAGCTGTAGTAGTTGCAATGGAAAGTGGATGTCACTCCAACGTAGCGCTGACATTTTAATTAGACGTTGGTAAGTAAAAAAGTGTCTTCTTGAGTCGGGATCACCTGAGAAAGAGTTTTAAGTTGGTTGCAGAAATTGTGACTGTGACTCCAGTTTTCAGTTTTTAGTTCCGAGTTTTCGTTCGAATTTTTTTCCGGAGCTAAAGATTCCTGGTTGAATGGTTAGTCTTTTTAAATCTTTAATTATTTCGAAAAGTTTATCGGACAGAATTACTTTTGTGTCGTGATTTTATTTTATTTTATTTTTTCTTGTTTAATTGTGTAGCCAAAAAATGATGTCGCCATTGGAACAAAACAACGACGTTCGTGGACCGGAGGAGGAGGCGTCCAAACCTGATGATGATGCTGAAGAAACGGGAATTTCACTGCTTCCGAATGAGGTAAGTATTTTAAAAATCAATTATTTCTTGAGTTTATCTATTATCTGGTAGCATTGTGAATCTCATTCATTGATGAGCTGAAAATATTTAAGTTCATACTAGTGTATTGTGGAAATTTTTTTCTTGTAGATACTGGATCAAATTTTTGAAGAGTTAGATGCGTACGATCTCATCCAATGCAGATTGGTTTGCCGTCGTTGGAAAGAGTATGCGGAGAAGGTACTTCAGGATCGAGTTTCATATTTCTATCCTTATCCAACGATGGAAAGTATAGCCCATGGGAATTATCTCGCCTGGCTAAAGAAGAGTGTCGAAGGAACCTGGTTAACTTCCTGCTTGGACATCAGAAAGTTCATTGAAGAGATGGGTTCTAGTGCTAGCAATCCGTTCCCTAATCGCACCGTTATCATCGCTCTGAAGTATCTGAACTACACGATGTTTGATAATGATCCCGTTGGCTTGTTGGCTTACATGAGGAGAGAATGGAGAGATAGCTTGGAATTTTCTGGTCTCAAAGAACTTCTGGATCTCTTCGTTTCAAGATTTGGAAATGAATTACATGCCTGCTTCCTAGTACTTCCGAACATGTACAGGAGGTTTTTGGGATCATCAGAGCCACTGCATTCCTTGGACTACGTATTAATCAACGCTGTCTTTGAGATGAAAAACTTGCAGAGTTTGAGCATTTTCTGCGATGACTGGTGGAGGTGCAGCTCCCGAACTTTTATTCCAAATTTTCCCAACCTTAAAAAACTAATCGAGGTACAAATCTTTGGACACGGCTCAACTCGCTTTGTGGACCTGCTTATGGATGAATACAAGGACCAAATTAAAAATTTAAGATTCGGACCGACCGGTGGTATTACCTCGAAACTCAGTCCCAATATTAGGAAGTTGGGGTTGTTCGACCCCAGTCTGGAAGTGATTCTTAAATTCCTTGGAAACCCTGACCCTAACGAAGTATACAAACTGACTGACATCTGTGTTTCTTTTGCCCACGGTTCTTCCCGGATCGAGGATACAATATCGAGATTTAGCCTCGTAGTCAAAGCGCTGGACCAACTTTCTTTGAAATGCCTCCGAAAACTTAGTTTCTTCTTTTCTCCTCGTTTCCATAAGGAATTTCGACGTTTGCTATCTCGACGTCAGCTGCATGTATTGTCAGAATTTTCTGGTGTCAAGTACTCGGGCGTCGAGAGACTCTCTATTTCAACCAACATGTGTGTCAACTGCTTTGAACCCCCAGCAACCTTGCGGTTTCTGTTGGCAAAATGCCCAAACCTCGAGACGTTGAATTTCCTCGAAAATCCGTGCAATCCGTATTTTACTGACCAAGGGAAGCTGGAAACTTTTTGCAGTAGGAACAGGTGGAGAACCGGGTTTCCAAAAAAATTGAAGGAGGTGTGCGTTCCAAAGTATGGACTGAGGTGCAACCGACCTGAGGAGAAGAAGAAACTTCAGAAAGAAGAAGGAACATCATCCATGTCACGGAAAGAATGATCCTATGAAAGGGCCATGAGGTTAGGTAGTAGGTTAGGTTCTTAAGGTTAGGTAGTAGGTATACTGTGAATATCTGGAGTACTGGTTTTTATGTTTTAATGAACTTTTTATGCAGTGAAACTTTGGCTATTAAGCTTTGGTTGAGTTTGATTAGTGATTGTTGATGAACTTCAATTTTAATATTAGATAATTTTCGATTCAATTGTAACAATCTTATTTTGTTAATGACTATTAAGTTGAACTTTAATCGTTTCATAAAGTGTATTTCTACATGATTTGTATTAGCTATGATATGTACTTCATATTGCAATTGTGTATGAGTGGCTGAGTGGGTTTTATGAATAAAAATTGAATTAAATGTCCTGGAATTCATTTGTCTCCCCGTCATTTGTGGTTTTATGTTGTACGTATGCAAAAAATCAGCAAGATCTACATTTAGTCATGTAGTACCTTCTTTTCTCGTCAGGAATAATCGTTCCACGAAGCTCGCCAAATTCCTCATTATCATGCTCTTTAAAAGTCGAAAAGAGCTTAATTGAAGTTCGTTTGAGGGAATTATGTAGGAATCAAATTCAATACCTTCTTCCTTGCCCACCATGAAAAACAAAGCAGGACCTTCCCCAGTGTAATCAAGCTCTCTGATAAGGAGTTTGTTTGGACTCAACAAAGTGACTCGACCAGACCTTACACCGTTGAAACCCCAACTTTCCATCCCACCTAGGTTGACCTGAGCAGTGACAAAAATGACGTTGAAAGTTATGACGATACAGAGATGTAAGACATCTCGAAAACTTAACGAAATTAGCTGGGTCATTTTGGACCAATGGATCTTTTACTATGATTAAAATCAACCAGGAGCAAAAATGATGGTTGACTTCTCGCACTGCTATAGGGATTGGGAGACGAAATTGCTGATGGACTAAATCAGCCACCTATTGAATTGATCAGTGGCTGATTTTATAACGCAAAATGCCGATTTATCGCCCATTTTGTAACAACTTTCTCTCATTACAATTGGCAAAGAGATTCAGCAAAACGGTAGCATGATAAATGGTTGAATGCGTTGTTATTCCGCATACAGAAATTCAAAGCGCGTTAGCGACTGTGCATTTACTTATGCATTTCAATCATAACAGGGAATGGCTGCAGGGATAGTTTTGACATAAAAACTCTTTATAACACGCTCGAAACTTCGGGAAACCCCAGTTTCATCGACATTTTCCTAGCCTCGTATTTGACTTTTTTACTGACATGGTGTATTACGCATTTCATGAGACTCTGAAAACCCCAGGAAGCTTTGCATGTCAACAAAGAGCTCACAACAAGTAACAAGATAAACTCTTGCCCAAATGCATCCATTCACTTAATTTGATTTCGTGCCAACAGAGGCTCTCCGTGAGGTCCTCGGCGTTACCTCGTTCACCAGTTCATCTGCAACATTCATTTTTATTTCGCCTCTTCTCTCATTGTGTAGGGATTCAAACCATTCAATTGTACCTCCTAACTCTAGTATAATTAATCCTAAAATGTTTTCTGGTCAAAGTGATTTAAGCTGAGCATTCGGCTTTGAATGTTTTAATCAACCAATATGAGTTTGAATTTAAAACTGTCACGATTAAAAAAATGTTAGTTAAACCAGCATATGGCGAGTTATGTGAGCGGACGTTATGATGCAAGGGAACGCTTCAGTTTGCTGATTCAGAGTCCAATTTTCCAACTTGAATTACTTACCCCAAGTAAAGTTTGCGAAGAGAGAAAATAACTGCGGCGGACAAATCGGAACATCAAAGGAGCCAATAATTTCTCTAGGAAGGGCTCTTTATCCCCTTGTTAAATAATCCTGATTTCCTCTTTCCGTCATTCCGTTTTATCGACAATTTAATACGTTGATGAAGATTGGCCTGCTCACTCACTCGCTCGCTCTCTCTCTCTTTCCTCCATTCCTTCTCTTTTTACAGTTTCATTATTATCCATTCATCTCCGTAAATGCAAAGTAACGGAGGAGGAAAAACTTTTCCAAGAGAACCATAATTCGTGCTACGAGCCTTGCATTTCCATGGTGAATAGACAAATGGGCAGTAATAAAAAGCATTGACCGAGGGAGTCGCCATCCACATCACCACCACCACCACCATCATCATCATCAGGAACAACTACTAGATTGAGCCAAGTTTTCCTCGCAGAAAAGTTTTGCTCTCCATCTCATCTTATATTATCACCCCATTACTGCCCCGTTTTGTAAGTAAATTGTACGGTAATAAAAGTAATAATACGGCACAAAACTCACAATCAGCTCTAACTAGCTCTCTGATAGCTACGTTATTAGGACTATAACTTTGCTGAATTGCTTCCTCTTTCCCTTCTGAAAATTCGCTGGAGCTCGTTCGAGTTAACTTTTTTTGCGGTTAGTTTAGCCGGATTTTCATTGTCTCTCTTCTCACTACCAACTTTTTTTTATTCTCTTTCTCTTCCGCTCAACCACTCGTTCTAGCTTACCCCGACCGAGTAAGAGTAAGAGTTGATGATGATGGTGGTGGTAGAGAACGTTGGAGTTGGAGAAGAGAGTTTACTTCTTTTTTTGCTGGTATATAGTCTTGGTCTGGCTTGGTTTGGTTTGGTCGGGCGAGAGGAAAGAAACAAAGCATTACTTGGGGAATATAAAGTCGTAATCGTAATAAGAGCTTAATAACATTATCCAATTTTCTGCTGTTTGCCATGATTATAAGGAATAATAACTCAGAGATAAAAAGGAGTTGAAGGGCCTTTTATATCGAAAAAGTCGCGTTTCCTTTTAAACCTTCCTCGTCACGATTCATAGCGTTCACTTTACCTAAATGCATTCCATTATACGACTACTTGGGAAAAATAATGGACGTGAACGTACCGCAACGCGACGATTCCTTTTTTTNCGCAACGCGACGATTCCTTTTTTTTCGCCGAAATAGGAAGAGTTTTATGGGATTTGGGCAAATTATATTGCGCAGTTGTAGGGTAAATACGCTACTCCATTTGTGGAATTGTGTGTGGAAGTGATAGCTTCACATCAGAAGACGAGCCATGGTGATCATCATGAGCATCGTGAACGAACATCATCATCGTGATGATCACCATCGCAATCCTATTTTCGTATTCAGGCGTTGTTCACACTGATGGGGTCTTCCCTCATCGTTGTAACAATCCGCGGAGAATTTATCTTCTCTTTTTCGGGGGAAAATGGCGGAAAAAGGTTAAAAGCTCCTTTTAGTAGACTAGCTGCATTACCACATAGAAGGGAGATGATATTCAGCGGCTGTGCATACCATCAGCAGAGTGGAGATACAATTTCGTGAAAAAAAAAGACCAAGAATGCCTTTCATCGAATCAATAAAATTCCTCCAAAGTGCTTTTTAAAGCCGTGCATTTTAAAGAGCTGCTTTCATCACTCCATCGTAAACGAACATCATCATCGTGATGATCACCATCGCAATCCTATTTTCGTATTCAGGCGTTGTTCACACTGATGGGGTCTTCCCTCATCGTTGTAACAATCCGTGGAGAATTTATCTTCTCTTTTTCGGGGGAAAAATGGCGGAAAAAGGTTAAAAGATGCTTTTAGTAGACTAGCTGCATTACCACATAAAAGGGAGATGATATTCAGCGGCTGTGCATACCATCAGCATCAGCAGAGTGGAGATACAATTTCGTGAAAAAAAGACCAAGAATGCCTTTCATCGAATCAATAAAATTCCTCCAAAGTGCTTTTTAAAGCCGTGCATTTTAAAGAGCTGCTTTCATCACTCCATCGTCAGAGGGGCGAAATGAAAATCCATTCGGCTCTTTCGCTCCTATCGGAAGATGCACTCTATAAACAAAACATATGGGAAAAATGGATGCTGCACTATGCTTTATTTAGAATAATCAAAATAGCTCTTGAAAGTGCTCCCAAAAAAATCAGACCATGTTTCTGAATGAAACACTTTTAATCATAAGAAAGCCGTCGTTCCCTTTTTAGTAGCTGTCAGTTAGTTA
Organism: Tyrannoseira gladiata; assembly: GCA_027744355.1. Lineage (NCBI taxonomy): Eukaryota > Metazoa > Arthropoda > Collembola > Entomobryomorpha > Entomobryidae > Tyrannoseira > Tyrannoseira gladiata. The sequence continues at coordinate 7,957 of JAHZNH010000011.1, forward strand.
GTCAGTCAGGGGGAGGCTGTGCCGAGACTCGACAGGAAATGGTGTTAGTTTAATTTCTCGTTTTTCGAGAATGAGAAAAGGTGGAGTGAGTGAATGCCTAATAAACAAAGTTAATAAGCTAATTTTCGGAAGACTGCGCCTCACACCTTGAAAACACAATTTTCACTAGAAAAAAAATCCTCCTGTGATATTTAAAACCTTAAAAAAGCACCATGTATCGCATCACATCTCATAGTGCATACCTCCGCTGTTGCCCCCACGTAAGTTTGTGTCATGCCTCATTGTCTACCTGTCAGTTATTGTATTCCCTTCCCAATACTCACTTTTTTACACTCCGAAGGCAGATCAACTCACTAACTGAGTGAGTGAAAAAGCGAAAATTGGTAGCAGTCAGCGGAATTATAATAAGGCACACATTTTTTTCGAAAATGCTCAAGGGACAGGTAAAGCATTTAAAATTGGATTTTTCAGAGAAAAAAACCAGCGTTGTGCTGTTGCTGTTGTCAGTCAATCAATCCGATAGGATATGCACTCATCCAAAACCCATGTTTTCTCGAGGGCTTTCAAGTTTAAGGCCAAACCTATTTTGTGCTCATTTTCGAATATGAAAAATGCCTTTTAAAAAAATTATGATTTTTTAAAAAATCATATCCACATTTTTTTTCCTGAAAACATTATTGTCTTATTTCGGGGGTTGCGTGCTGCATACAAGTCCATTATCGCATGTGTAGTCCTCTAGATTCAGTTTCAGTCAGTGTTGATTATGTGCATGTCATGCGTGTGTGTGGACATGAAAGGTTGAGTGTGTACATCATGTAAGCATTTGCTAACAAGCTCAGAGCTTTTTTAACTCCACGCCACGAAGAATTCAAATTTCTTAAGCTCATTGTTCAGTCATTGTCATACACGATAACAATGGGATTTACGTGCCTACTTAACTACACCGAGGAAGGAGATCCACACTTTCGAGATGCGAGAATTAAAATACAATTTTTTTTGTCCTCTATCAATTCGCTCCGCTAACTAGGAGGAACTTAAGTATTATCTGTGCCTCCATCCAAGTCCAGTTAGGATGACTAGGTTGTAGTACCCTTCTCCTTATCCTCGAAGAAACCGAACCGAACCAAAACCAGAGTCAATTTCTAGTCCGGGATGGATGGCTGGATAATTTCGTCCCATTGCATGTGGGACCCTTTTTTCGTGTTCCTATGTTACCCCGTGTAGAACAGAAATGGTACAAGTTGTAACAATGAGAACGCACAAAAACATTGTCTCTTTTCCCCTGGAAAAAAAGGTACACGAGATGGGATGTGATCAATGTCAATCTGTCCGATTTCAGAATCAACGCAGATTTGTCACCGTCATCTTCATTTTATGGAGAATTTTTCAAAATATACCTTTTCCCAATCTGATGACACAACCTCCTCATAAGGGTTTCCTTTTCCTAAGGTTTGACTTCATTGATACGTGATCTTTCCCGAGTTTTACATGAGCACTGCTAATATCGAAGAAGAAGGAGCTAGGCAGTAGTAGTTCATTAGATATTTTAAAAGTTTTACCTGCTCCTTCAAACATTAACCAAACATTTGTTTTTCTGGGTGATCGACACTTCCGTAATTGTGCTTGTTGAATGTGGCCCTCCTCGAAACGGATGAGAGGATTGGGAAAAAAAATTAAGGGAGGATGTCTAATTCAGAATCATGAAGAATACTTATGAGGAAATCCTACTGCTACGTGGTCTAGCCTCACTTGACTATTTCCCAAGAAATAAGTTTTTGGTGGTTTGACTTGGTTTCAGGTTTCACTTTTTCCCCGTCAATTTCTCGTCTGCGTCTTGGCAGGTCGCACGGAGCATTGTAGGCTATTATGCACCGTGCTTTCTCTCCTTTTGTTTCTTCCTGAAAAATGATACTTGAATGAGGAGAGCTGAGGTGCGTGGCGGTGGGTGCTCATTCAACAGGCTCTCAAAAAAAATGGATTCTGACGGTTGCCCCCATCATTCGTGTAACTGTTCAGCATTAATTTTTTTAAAAGGAAAAAAATCATTCAAATCATTCATTTCTAAAAAAAAGTCTTATCTCTCGCGTCAGAGGGAGGATAGGTTAGGGATGGAGATGGGGCAGTGGTATGCAATAAGAATTAAATATATGAAATGGCAGTAGTGGATATAAATGCTTAATAATAATGATGATTATGATGATACAACGCCCAACGGTAAAGGATTTTCAGAAATGGGTACAGTTATCTAAATGAAACACTTCTGAATGCTCTGTGGGCGTGAATAAGAGTGCGCTGCTTTATTACCAAAGGATAAAAATATAATTGGATAATTTATTCCCTAACAAGAGGAATTGGTTATGGGATGAGGAATATCATAATACGTATCATATCATGGCATGGCACATACACCGAGTGAAAACAAGATGAAGGCATCCGTGGGAGATGTTATTACACAGGAACGGGTCACGAGTCTTTTTCATTATGCAATCAAGAAAAGAAACACGCCGGTGATGATGATGATGATCAGAATGAGAAAGGGTATCATCAACGCAGATGTCATGATTCCTTTTAAAAAAATGTTTGCATGTTTTAGCATGCAAAGTCAAACAGAGTGAGTTGAAGTTGAAGCTGAAGCGGTGGTTTTTGTGATTATAAAAGGATCAAAAATGAATACAATAGGTTAGAGGAGCATTCCTCCGCTGCTTACATTTTTTTGTTGTTGTGAAGGATTGAAGGAGGACAATTAGATGGGGAAGGATTAACCATGATAGAATCAATTATTGTGGGAGATGAGATGACTTCGAGGTGTGTGGCAAAGGCCTCCATGCATGCATGGACTCACTCACTTACATTTTCTCATAAAAATTCAATCCAATCATTTTTAATTTGGGATGATGTGCATGTGTGTGCCGCTACGTCCATCAATCAGTCTAGTGCCGCTACGTCCATCAATCGGTCTATCCATTTGATTGTGAGGGAGCGATCAACTGCAACAAACAAGTAACTCCACGTAAGAGTAAAGTTCATCGCTTCAGTCCAAATATTTCCAAGAAATCGTATCAAGATTACCGGGCGCAATGAAAACATTTGGATGATTTCGTATTGTTCGGAAGGGAAAACATTATTGCTGCCGCTCACAACACAATGCGTGATTCTTGAAAGAATCCATTTTTTCTGACTCATGATTCAATTAAACACATGAATGAGCCGAGGTAAATAAGCTCAGCAAAGCTGCTGCTGGCAAAATAAGTAGGTACTACTGCTCATCTTATTTTTTGGTGAAGGCCCCGAGCTACTTGATTATTTAAGGACATCTGTCCACGGCCTGTGAAAAATTCCGTATGATGAAAAACATCTTCAAATTTCCAAGTGCAATACTGATTTTCAAACCAGAAGTTCCATGCAGTCTACCCTGGACACTTGAACCGTGTGATATGAAGAGCATGACCTCATAAGCACTATAAGTACTTACCTTCCACCTCCACCTCCTCATGGAACGCCAGATTTCCAAGTGGGCGCACACCAAATTCTCCAAAAGAAAGAATTGATTTTGGATTTCAGTGATACCTTTGCCTTTGATGCGGTGATAGTGGACGCAGAAAGTCAAGAGGTGAAGAGGATCCCATCATCTTACAAATCGATGATGATGCCCTTTTCCAGCCAAATAAGTACGAATACACACTTCATCGAGTCAAAATGGGAGGGAAAAGGATACAAAACTTGAGAGAATGTGCATAATATGAATGCGTTGGAGAGGGAACACGGATTCAGAAAGAGAAGTCAAGTGGGATTGGGGCAAAACGCACTCGTCCAAAAGGGATCATGATTCCCTAGTATTGTGCGAAGTTTATCAAAATAAAAATGCTCCATTGTCCCTTTATGCACCGTGAACCATTCATGATGGTATTCATACCTTTGGAAAAAAAATAATGTTATTGTGAAGTAGATAGAGGTGAGGTCTCCTCAAAGTCTATCGCTTTTCGTCTGATTACACAAGGATAGAAGCGGGATTTGAGTGTGGAATTGGCGTTATTCCAAAAGAAATACTGTGGATAAAGATCGAGGGATTCAATATATTTTTTGTACTTTTCAAGAGAAAAATTCTTCCCATTTAA
>JAHZNH010000012.1:7523-19702 GCA_027744355.1 Tyrannoseira gladiata
CCCCCCCCCCAAAAAAATATTATATTCATCTGGAGTTCTTTATGAAAAAACATCCAGAAAGAAGTATTTCATCATGTCACCCCGGAGTAAGTAAGTAAGTGAGTTCATGTCACGACTCGTGACCGTCGACAAGGAAGACAAGCCAAAAGTGACACGGAAGAAGAAAAGAACTGGACTGACTGACTCTGTGGCTCCGTGACACGTTCCATGTTTTTCTGCATGGATTTCTATTCCTTGTAGAGTCTTGCCACTGCACCACATCCTAATTCAGAATATTCACATTTTTTCCAGGAAAAAAAATTCCAAGCTGGAGCTGGAACTGTAAGAGATATTACCCCTCCGTTTATAATGTGGTAGTTGTGAAGCGGAGTAAGTACTTTTGATCAGGGAGCTACGGTTCCTACAAGTAAGTAGAATGTGTTTACTTCCTGCCGGGGTTCAGGTTTGCATGTGTGGGGCCCATCAACGGAGAAAAAATAAGTTGCAGACAATAACAATAATGTTTTTGTTTTACAATACTTTTTCACTATCATCCTGATCATCATCATCATCGTCATCATCCTCACCCGAAAGTTTTCATTCATTTTAAGTAGACTGTAATGCACAGCACAGCACGCACTCCCTTTTTTTCTACCTGTGCATCATTTATATTTTTCGGAGCTTCCTTCCGCTGCCATTTTTCAGCCGCCCGAAAATACTTACTAGTTCAGTTCAGCTCTTTTGCTCCAAAGTTGCAGCTGGGAGACTACGGAGGGGAAAAAATAATATCGTAAGTAGTGGGGCCAGCAGTACCAGCACCAAGCCCGAACCTGAGCCTTTCCACCGGAGTCTCCGTCATTCCATTTTTCTAGTCTTCCAGTCTTCTCTCCCGCTCGGCTCGGCTGATTGATGACTCCCCACCATAGCAAATGCCGGATGTGAAGGATGAAAAAGTGAAACTTGCTACTGGTACTACATCGCGGATCAAAATGGATAACATCGGATCGGATACCAGTACCAGTATGCTACACCACAGAAGGAAAAACCATTTTTTTAAAAGGAAGTTTACATAAGTAAAATGTAATACATTTATTTCGGGGAGGGAAAAGGTGTTCCGAGAAGAACTCGTGGTGATATGATGATGCATTGAATACGAATAGCTTCTCAGGGCACACGTTCACCAGCAAATCCATGTTGAACATAAAGGGCATTGCATCATATCCAAATTCATATGCAGATTGCGTGTCACTTCATGCTGATGGTGAGTATGATGACGCTCCCTAAAAAATAAGGTGGGAAGGGTCGATCGTCACCATCATCATCATCATCCTCCGATGAAATCCAAGGAGCAGCGAGAAGCCAAAGCCAAGCCACGTTCTCTCCTCAGCCATTCGTGACAGGAAGAAGGACCCCGCTCAGGCTCGGATAGGATTCCAGGGTTCTCAGTTCTCACCAACATTCCTTCTGCCTGGATGTCATCATATCATATCACTCCTCAAAGCCATGGTCACATAGAAAGTCAAGCGAAGCCCCAGAAAATGAATGGTACGTGGACCTGGAATAACCATAAAGGGTTAAGGCTTCCTCAAAAAATTCCACTCTCGCTTCATGCTCCACACGCATCCTCATCATCATTCTTAAGCTTCTCTCTGCCTTTTCAGAAAGGTGAGGAAGGAGACCCAAGTCCAAGTCAGCCCAGGTCTAACAAACAAAACACTTTTTTTTACAATATTCCCTTTGTCTTCTCCAGCGATAGCAAGACAAGACAAGCAAGGCCAATTTGTACTGTAGATTATTGTGTACGTAAGGTGGATAGGGACTGAGTGAGTTGAGGCGAGTGCATTCTTTCTTCTTCCTCCAGAGGCATCTCACATCACATCTTTCTCACGGTACTTAGCAATTGGCTGGGTGGCTGGCTTGGTTGGGGACTTGGAGATGCGAAAGCCAAACATTGTTTCGGCTTTGGCTTTGTCAAAGCGGCTCCAGCTCACTCGCCCACTCAGATTTTTTCCCCTGAAAATCTCTCCAGTACACACTCACTCACACAGAGAAATTCCAGAGATCCACGGGTGTGGGTTCTCCATCTCCATTCAAAGACCTGGAGATAGGGAGAGGCAATAAGTAAGCGTGAAGCATAATATACATGTTATTTTTATTACGTATTGATTATAAAGTGTGAAGCAATAAAAGCGCCGCCGAGGATGGGAATGATGGGTTCGGCTCGACTAGAGCTTCAGCAGAGGAAAAAAAAAATATTCATAAAAATTGAAGGCTCAAGGCTCATCTCCATTGAGCATGCCTATCTATGTACCTTACTATCTTCCAGCCAGAGTCCGGAGTACTCCTCCCTTTTTTCCATGGAGCTAAGGTGCGGTACCCACCTAACCCACCTCACTTTGTATTCATCTGTAAATATTTCCTTCTCGAGCCCAAGCCAAGGCCCAAGAATTTCTTCCGTTTTCTCCAGCCATCCATCCATCCATAATACAAAAAAAGTCCAGTAATAAAACTCTCCGAGTCTACCGATACTCCTACGGTCTTCGTCTTGGTCTTAACAAGTCAAGTCAAGTCGGAGTCAAAACCAAGCCAAGCCAAGCCCAGGAAATATCCCGGAAAGAACCAAGCGATGTGATGCGATGACGGGGGATGAGGAAGCCCTGCATTATTCAAATTCTATGCAGGTACTGGAGCCATCAAATGGAGGAAGATGAAGGTATCTCCATGTAGCTTGCAAACACGTCCTCATTTTTCCCAGAAGCATGGGCTTGGCTGAAAGATCTCCAGTAGAAAAAGTGCTAAAACTCCATGATACATTTGATGAAGGGCTATGCTGGAAAATAAGGGCTTCACGAAAGGAGATATTTTTCTTTTTCTGGAGGAGAGTTCACGCTCTCACTCACTCAGCAAGACTCATCGTCAGACTCACATAGCTTCAGCTCCATCTTCTATCTCCGAGACTCCGACTCCAACTCCGAGTTCCAGAAAAACGCTGTAAAAAACAACACAAAAATCTTCCTCTTCATTCTTCGGATCTCTTTTGTTGTATTTATCCTACCCTTCCACCTTGTCGTTGTTTTTCCTGAAGGAGGAGAAGAAACACTACCTGAAAAAATTTTTTCCCACTTTTGAGTTTCGACTCGACTTGAGTTGATTCTGGCTCGGAGTTGGAGTCTGAGATGAAGTGAGTGAGTGAGTTTTTTTTGCTGGCTGCGAAGAGTGAGAAGTAGTGAGACCTGAGGAGGAATTCCATTCGATATTTATGACGAGGCAGAGGAAGAGGAACAGGCTTAAAAAATCATCTTCAGTTCTTTCCATAGGCACACACACTGAGGGATAATGATGATCATGATCATCATCATCATCAACAAAGCAGCAGCATCCTACCAAAGCCAACACAAGAGAATCAAGGAAAGATCCAAAGGTATATTGTAATGGTGAATTGTAGGTTGTAGGTAGGCAGAGGAGGAAAAACGCAACATTTTTCACGCACTCGTCTTCTCCTCTTGTTAAGTCGGAGTCGGAGGATTTGGACTTGGACAGCTCCTGAGCTATTTATTTATTTAGGGGTTTGCTTCACCTCATCTATTTACCTCGTTACTAAAAATAAGGATGGGAGAATATTCTAAAAAACAGTTAGATTCAAAGCAGAATACCTGTTCTCTTGTTTCTCTAGTTCTTCGAGATGAGATCAGGATTCGGGAGTCAGCATCAGCATTACCAGCATCATCTCCTCCTGACTTCATCTTCAAGGAAATTATCTACCTGTCGTTTCACTCTCCCTCGGTTGGGGTGGGGAATAAAATGCTCTGGCTCTTCGCTTGGTTTGTTGTTGTTGGTTTGGCTTGACTGGTTCATTGCATCATTTGTCTTCGTTCTGCATTACCGGGGAGAATTGCTTTAATTTTGGAACAATACAATGCAATACCCAGAACATCAACGAAGGAAAGTAAAGGTACTCACTTTTTGGTACTTCATACATTTGAAAATTTGAGTCCCCCATCCCTCTCCGGGTAGTACACTTGTTATCCACTTGCTAGGAATTTCTTTCATTTTATTGTTATTACCCCACTAGAGGTACTCGACTCATTTCCCCTGCATTTATTGCACTCTTCCCAGAAAAACAGAATTCGAAAGTGAGGCTAGATCCCGATCCTAATCTTGAGCAAAGTGAACGAGGCTGTAGTTAGCTGGGGAGCTTCTAGCCAGAATCAAATCCATTCAGAATTTCGATTCAAAGACGAGCATATCCTTAATGATAGTAATAAGCGGGAGTAGGTGCATCAATATAATTCCCCCAATCATCATGATCTCGTTCTCATATTGCAATCATTATCATAGAGCGTCATCATCATCATCATCAGCGGCAGCAGCAGCAACAGCAACAAACCTGATTATGGACCGCTCACACTGCAATTTCTCATTCTCGTTTGGGGGAGAAAAAAATGGAGTGCGAAACTGTATTTTTGCACCATCATCCGTACTCGTCATTTCTTGTCACATCAGTTAGATTTTTTAATGTGCGGGGAGGAGACGAGAAGATGCAAAATCGGGATGCGGGATCTGATGTGATCCGGATTCGGATCCGATCCGAGACAGGTGAAATGCTGCTTCCCTGAATAAATGTTTTTTGTTTGTGGATCTCGATCCTTCCCCGACCATGATTTTCTAAGGCGGAGCACGTACTCCCGAAGAAAAGGAGAGGAGTTGAGATGAATAGAGCATTTTCGTGGGGAGGGGGAAATGTGGGGAGATACGATGCTTTTCAAAAAAATATACAATGTGGGCTGATGAGCCTCTTTTGCATCTCAAATCTCGCATTCGCTTTTCGCTACTTGAGCTAAAACGGAGAAGCCGAGATACGGAGAATGATATGATGGCACTTTTTCCTCTTGAAATCTTGGATCCGAGTCGATGTGTTCCTCCATCTCATCTCGAAATCGAGTTGGTGGGAAAAAAATAAAGGGGAAGGTGTTGCTGTGCTCCTGCTGCCACATTCGATTTTCCAAATTCCAAATTCGTGCTTGTTTGCACCCAAAAAATGCGAAATGTAAATAGATAAGGTGCGACAAAAAATAAGGCTGGGGTTGGGGAGGGGCGAGCAAGGAAGGATCTAAGATGCTTATTAGGTATTCTAGCCAGGGTGGGTAAATTGCGAATCGCAATATGAGCCTAGTTTAGTTTTAGCTCCTCTTTATTTCCTCCACCTCCTCCGGAGAGGAATATTGTATTGCTGCGGGGGAAAGGGGAAATTGAGGAAGAAAAGGAAGCCATTGTTTTGGAATAATAAAAGCCTTTCTGAATAAAAAAAGGAAGGATCGAGTTAGGTTCACGGACACCAAAAACAATGGGACTCAGGATTAGAATTGCAATCATTCTGTTAGGGAGTGACATGACTTCTGGAATCTGGAGGTTATATTTATATTTCCCCAGAATTAGAGTTTCAGAACCCGAATGCAGATCCAGATCCAGACCAAAAACTCCAGGAATGGGAAGGAGTATGGAATGTACAGTGTACTTACTTATTTACTTTATTCCACCTTCACGGGAAAAACTTTTTTTCCCAGGGAGAAGTTCAGAATTCAGAACTGACTGAAGATGAGAAGTTTGTAAAAAGAGAGCATTTCACACTTCACTCCATCGCATCACATCTCCAGTAAGAGAACTGCTGAGGGCTATGATGAAGGGTATAGGGATGATGATCATGATCATAGCTTGCATTTTTCATCTTGGCATCAGAGAGCGAGCGAATGCAAACACAACAATGAGCAAGAGCAACGAGCAGCCAGTAAGTGAGGAAACAAAGGGAAGGGAAATAGAATGAGAGATGAGATGGGATGAGAATGAGAAGCTAGATCTCCATAAAAAAAAGAGGGCAGGTACTCTCACTTGCTCTTGCAAAGCTACAGATACAGGTTCAGTTTGTTAGATTCCAGCGAAAAAAAAACAACTAAAAAGCCAAGTCAAGCCAAGGCGAATCGAGTCGAGCCTAGCCAAGCCAAACCAGCATTTGAGTTTGAAGTTGAAACTTGAAAAGGGAGTATCATCTTTCCTGGTAAGTACAAGTCTGAATGTGAAATTGTGAGATCGTGGATGCACTCTTCACGAAAAAGAAATGTTTCCTTGAGACGAGAAATGAGGTTGAAGTGAACTCACTGAATCCATGGGCCATGGACCATTTCGCTAGGATAAATGAAGGTGGGACTCAAAAGGTGAAATGGAACTAACATCATCTTCCATGGAGAAAATGAAGGCGAAAATCTTCTGCCTTGAAATCTTCTTCAGGAATCGCAGTGTATCGTGATATGATCATCATCACCAGCAACATCAGCATGTTCATCGTCTCCGTTTTTTGTTGAAGTTGTAGTTGTAACGTGGACTCAGCGAGCCATGCCATGATGCCATGCCATGCCACGATGATGCTCATGCTCGTCAGTATTTTTTCCCACTGATCCGATGTGATGAAGCCAGCTACTGAACGCATTCTTCCTGAAGGTAGGAAGGAAGGAGTCATGTAAAGCTGGTGTTTTTCTTCTCCTGGTACTGGTACTCGATCCGATCTGATGCGATGTTGTTGGTGGTTTGGTGGTGATGTGGATGTGATGTTGATCTTCTGCTGCGGGAGAATGAACTCTTCCGCTGAATGGTCTGCTCTCCCCCTTGTTCTCATTTCCTTGATGCGGATCGGATCGGATCGCTGGATGGATGGAATGTTTTGCCAATGTATGTATTTGCTCACTTACTTACTGACTTGAGTTAGAAATGAACCGTTTTTTGCTGGAAGAGGATCCTAACCGCTATAGATAGTTTGCCTTTTACCATGGCCCTGACTTGCCTTGGAGCGACTCACAGGTTCCCTGGTCATGTCATCATAAGTATTCCCATTCTCATTCTCTGATATTCCTCCGGATTCAGGGATCTGCAAAAAAACGCGCATGTAAATGAGTTGGCCTACACTGCTCCAGGTCCTGAGTTATTGCTGGGGAGAAGATACTCCACTCCCACCTCCCTTGAATACTGTAGGAGGACAGGACAGCTCTCTGGTTTTTCTGGAGGAACCGTACTCCCGATCCTGTTCCTGGATGAGGAGAGGAGTGGAAAATGCCTCATCGCCAAGTCCAACGGAATAAGGTTGAGAATGCATGAGGTGGAATGACTATGGCGCTCGATGAGGAGGATGATATGATGATCGACTTTTTTCACGTGGAGAATCAAGAATTCAGAATTTGGCTCACGGCTCCCGAAAAAAAATTGATGCTATAAAGTACTTATCTACCTAGCTGGAGATAAATGGGAGATGTGGGAAAGGAAAAAGTAGGTGTACTCAATTCAATACATTCTGATGAGGTGAGGCTAGAGCTAGTTCGCAAAATGTCTTCACTACCGGAGTTTTGTTTGGCTGTGGGATTTGCAGGAGTTGGGGAAAAGAATGTAAAATGATGGAACAGACCGGTGGCGGCTCTCACTCACTCACTCACTCACTCCATTCAAGTTGAAGTGATATGATATGAAGCGATATGATACCAGTATCGGAATGGGGATCAGCAGCAGAGAAGCTGAAGAGGAGGAAGCTTCAGTTTCGGGAGCGAGGCGAAATGAGACGGAAAGGTGAAGAGTGGCGAAAAACCTGGATTCCTGAACATGGATATTATTTTTTTGGGTGAGGAGTGAGGATGAGGATGTTGATCCTTTTCTGGAGGGATACACTCCTGCATGGTATTGGTGGAATTAAAGCGGGGGGGGGGGAATTGTTTCATGTTCATGTAGTTAAAATTTCATATCTCTTCATGGCTAGCAATAAAGGTTAATGGGGGGTTGGGAAATGAAGAGAAAATTCCTGAAGAGCTAGAGCCAGACCAGACCAGGGTGAATGTGAAATGGTGAGTGGGTGCATTCCGTTCAGAATTTTTTTTTGGCAACATGGCAAATGGCACCCGATCTCGGTATCTCGGATGTACAGGGTAATTTTATTATACGAGCTGAGCCGTTTGACTTACTTGGGTGCACTCACTGCAATTCAGAACTCAGCGATGGTAAAAGCCACTCTAAAAACTTTGGCGGTTGTGTTGGGTTGGGAGTAAGTGTAACTGGAACTGGAATTTGGATTAGAAATCAGTGGGATATTTTCCTTGACGGGGAATAAGTGAGAGAGTGACTGAACTGCTGCCGCCGCCGATTGTGATAATGTCGTTGTGGCTTTGGCTTTGGCTCATGCGATTCTACTTCATTCCTCCGGAGTTTGTTTGTTTCTCGGAGGGAAAATGGGGGAGCTGAGCTGAGCTGGATCTGGATCTGAATTGGAGGAGTCGATTAGAGACCGAGCATAAATTTTGATGGGATGATGGGGATGGAGTCGTTACATCCTAATCATAATGGGGAGGCTTCAAGAGTTAGAAGTTCGTCGATATCACTGCCAAACCATACCAACCCAACCCATATCATGTCATGCTATGCCATGCCACCTCGCCATCACCACCCAGAGCAACCATACTACTGATACCACACCACCTAGAGCTTCTCTTCCCTTCATACGAAAATAAATGCTCGCCGAGAGGGACTTCCTTCTTTCGCAATATTTTATTATTAAAACTAACCATACTTTCTGGTTATGGTTCCGCTCGCTCCATGGTGGCACAGCTTTTGCGGGCGAGACTAGGCACGGCATGATGGGATGCGATGATGAAATGGCGAAAGCGAAAGAAATGCCGAGGAGAATCCATCCATCTCGCTTTCCTGTTTACTCTTCTACAATATTTCTGGGAGCCATCTAATTTTTTTTGCAGCCTTCTGGATCTGGAATCTTCTTGGCAGAAAAGTGGGTGAGATGAACGAACGGGGAAATCTGTCGCTTCCGCCACAAGAACAACTGCGAGCTCAAAATATTTAACAGGGAAGCCGAACCGAACAAATCCAACCATACCAGAACCACAAAAGAAAAAATGAAACGAAGAAGTTGAAAAACGGAATGGAATGTGTAACGCAGGTTGAACTGCACTCCATTCCGAGAATGTTGAATCCAGGCCAGACCAGATCAGAAGCCAGAATCCATTGGCACAAATTCCAGAAGAAAGAGTCTTTAGAGCTGGGAGCTAAGCAGAGCAAGAAACGGGAAATGATACAGAGCAAAGCAATGCAATAACTACAATCGAATTATTTACTCGGGGCAATGTGCATCTGCTAATCTGGCTTATTTATTTGCTCCTGAACCACTTGAATTCCGTCCTGCGGGCTACAAAATCCTCTTTCGAGTGGCGCTCCACAAAAAATAATGCCTAGGTTCACCTGGAGCGAGGAAAAAAATCAATTAAGTCGAGATTGAGATGAAGTGCGTTCGCCATTCGTTATTTACAATCATTTTTTGGGGTTTGCGGTTCCAACTTCAACTCAGCTCAGCTCAAGCTAATATTTTCAAAGGTAAATAGGGAATATTTACGAGCTCTAGCTTCTAGGTCGCACCGCACCGGTTTGGACTGGATTCTGATTCAAATTCCGGAATGGATGGATGGTTAGTTGGATGTCGCTGTTTTGCTGCGGTTGGGCGAACCTGGAGCTGGAGGAAGAATCATAATGACAGCATGATCTTTCGGCTAGCTTCCTCCCGATTCCTTGACAATTCCGAAAGGAATTACAATGCACTGACTTCATAAATTCATTTCGATCCAAGCCATAGACAGCCTCCAGCGCTCCAGCGCAGCGCAACGAGTTTTCTCGTCCCGGGAGACAGGTAAGCAGCAGCAAACAAGATTTTTTTGAGGGAGCGGTAAATATTGAAAAATGCGTAGAGGAATGTGGCGTGGCAGATATTAACTTCACAGAAGGATAAGATCCCCAGCCAGCGTCTAAATGGAAAGATCAGACCACACCACACTTCATTTAACTCGTTTGAGGTGGATTTGAAAAAAATGGAATGCTTACTTACATTTTCGCTATTTTGTGATACCGCGACTCAACTCAAAGCAAACATGCATTCATTCAGCTTCACTGGAGACGCGAGATGGGATGAAGATGATGAGATTCCTCCAATGTTTACTTTTTTCGGTGGCGCTACCAGATTGTAGTTCTCGGTACTTGCAAAACAAGCAGAGTAAAGCCAAGCCACGGGAAAAAAATTAAGCAGGAGTGGAAAAGATTCACTTAAATACTCACTCACTTATGGGGAGTTGGTGCCTCCTTTCCTCCAGTGACTGGTTCTGGCTCTGGTCCTGGCTTGGCTTCCACTTCAACCAACCGACTTCAGACTCCGTAGATACTCGATCCCGATGCAATAAAGTAATTTAGCTTGGCGCTAAATCCTTAGGTAAACAAAGCAGCATAGAGGCTCCTCCACACACTTCTCTCTCGACAGACACGACACGACATGTGTTACCTACTTTATGATAAAAGTTTAATGGTAAAAGTAATCATTTTTTAAATGGGAATATGTCAGCAAATATTTTGACCTCCGAGAAAATATTTGGCTTCTCGGAAATAAAAAAGTGAGTGAGTGGGACTCTGCTCTCTGCTCCGCTTCTGGTTTTTCAATTTCAATTCAGACTCCCGCCAATTTCGGAGTCTTGTTTCGCATTGCCCCATTATACTTACATTACGAAGCAGTTTTCATCCGATTCCCAAAAAACATAGAGAGGATAATGACGCTGATTGTGTGCGTGTACTGTACAGTCTGAAAAAAGATGATGAGGATGAAGATGGTCTTCTGTATCAGATTTTCTTCAGGAGAAAGGAATGAAATGGAGCTTTTTAAAGTGAATGGATGTTTACTCTCCCTCCCACTTTTCATTTCCCTTCCGGAGGAATTAGCGAAACGAGCGAGCAATATAGTGAGTGGTTGTAATAAACGGATGAAGCATTTCATTTTCCGAGGACGAATGAAAAGGATGGATGGTCGTTTCTCAGCCCAAGAACCAGATCCAGAACCGAGAAGGGCTGATATATCTGCCCAAGTCCAAGTTTTTATATCCACATTTTCATTTTAAAGATGCCATTTTCGCGAATGAATTTTATACTTAGGTGATATGATATGATATCCCATTTGAGCCGCCTTTATTGCAATTTCGAGTCCAGGGTTGAAGGAGAAGACTTTATGGAGGTATTTAAGATGGTGAATGTGAAAGGAATGAAATGGAGCTTTTTAAAGTGAATGGATGTTTACTCTCCCTCCCACTTTTCATTTCCCTTCCGGAGGAATTAGCGAAACGAGCGAGCAATATAAATAGTGAGTGGTTGTAATAAACGGATGAAGCATTTCATTTTGTGAGGACGAATGAAATAGGATGAGTGGTCGTTTCTCAGCCCAAGAACCAGATCCAGAACCGAGAAGGGCTGATATATTTGCCCAAGTCCAAGTTTTTATATCCACATTTTCATTTTAAAGATGCCATTTTCGCGAATGAATTTTATACTTATGATATGATATCCCATTTGAGCCGCCTTTATTGCAATTTCGAGTCCAGGGTTGAAGGAGAAGACTTTATGGAGGTATTTAAGATGGTGAATGTGAGAATGGATGTGTATGGTGCCCTATAACTGAGTGAGTGAGTGAGTTTGTTTTTCAGAGGGAAAATAAAATGATTACTTTTTGAGCAACAAAACACACTCATTATTATTATAAGATGGGAGATGCGGATGATAGGGGGAAATTGTGTATGCTTAGGGCCTTAAGAGAGATAAATGATCCAAATCCCCTTTACGTACACACACACACACTGGCTTGGCTGGCGAAAATTCCTCCTGGTTGGAGTGGGCGTTTCGCTCCAGAGCTGGAGAAGCTTGGAGCTGGAGATAAGTAGTGAATGTGAATGCTCACTCCACATCCAAGTCTTCAGAAGGATCTGATGAGGATGCCGCTCCGCTCCAAATCATATAATATTTTTTCCTGGAGAGAGTCTTCAAGAAGAATCCTCTCTGAACAGGAGGAGGAGGAGAAAATGATGAGGATGAGGAGAATGCTGGAGAAGTGAATGGATGCCATCAAAGCCAAAAGCTCACTCACTCATCATCAACAATGTTTGAGGCGAGTACTTGGCTGGATCTTTGGCTCATCCCATAAAAAAATACTTATAAGCGCAAAATATATTTTCCTACTGAGTTTGAGCTCCAGAAGCTCTGGAAACTTTGAACGGTGAGATGAGCAGAGCATAAAGTACCTAAGTTTAGGTAAGTAGATTTTCCAGGGAAAACGCTACATTCAAATGAAACCTGGAAGA
>JAHZNH010000013.1:0-10151 GCA_027744355.1 Tyrannoseira gladiata
GGGGAAATCAATGATTATGATTACTTCGTTTTGCTGATTGAAGGGCAAACATCTCCAAAAGATTTTGACCCCATCCCGGAAAAAAGTATTTCAGACTTTCACTGCCACGTGAAATATTAATATTTGATCAGCGCAAAATATCAGAAGAGAAACGGCTCGGGTCCACGATCCGAACTGCGTTCTTTGAGATAGTGATGATGATGATATGACGACTCGACCAACAAGCAGAGATTTCCAACGTTTTCGAACCGAATCCAAAAAGTTAAATGTAGGGTAAAGGGGGAAAGTAAGCGGTCCCGGGTAGTTGCTTTGCCGCTGGAGTCAAGTGAAGTTTGCTTCCTCACTTTACCCGTCTCCCCTTTTCTTCTCCTTGGTATTCATATTATTATTATGCGACTAGTATTTATGTATATGCTTCATTTTTACTTTTTTGCTTTTGTTGCTCACTTTTTAACTGCTTGCCGAGAGTAGTTTTCACCAAAAAAAGTCTGCTGAACCTTTGAAAGGGCAAAGCGAGGAAGTGGAGGAAGAGGTTATACGAAGACTCTTTCTCGCTCTCTCTCTCTCTCGCTCTCCTCCTAGAAACTTTCTCTTTGACTCCCTCCCACCAGTTTCTAGCAATCATCACCCATTTTGAGATACGGCTGAAACTAGTTACGGAGCAGTCGAAACCGTATCAACTTTACCGACCAACCAATTTAAACAATAACGAGGAAGAGGGAGAGGAAGTCTTTTCTCCCGCTTCTAATAGTAATGCCTTTTGCCGCTGTGCATGAATATGATGATATTATTGCTGAAATGTCTAGAAAATAATATGAAGAAGAAGTGGTAAGTAGTTCTAGTCGTAGGAGAATTTTACTTATTTCTTGCACTCGCACACCAAAAAACTTTTCACACTCTCTCATTCCCAGCCCTTTAGTGAAACTGAGTAAATCTTTCTCAATACTCGCTTTTGTACACAAAAAGGAGATTGAGAAAAAGAGAAACGTGTACGGCCGATATACATGAGCCATTCTTTTTTCTCCTAGCGGCACTTTTACAACTACCGGGCGAGAATGTGAATGTAAATTGTGTACATTCATGTATAATAAAAGCTAGATTTCACCCGCCTAAAAGACCATTATTCCAGGGGAAAAGCTCGAGAGTAGTTAGGATCGAAACTCTAGTAAAAAAAAGCAAAGGCGATGTGAGAAATGAAATAAGTGTGAAAAGTTAGCGCTCGCATAAATACATTCGCTAATAATATGGCTTCCAGAATAGTGAGGAGATCGGCAAACATGTATTTTATTTAATGTGAGGTAATATCATATCGCCATCTCAGATATTTGTACATGGGTGGCGAAACGCAGGCACCATGTCATGCCAGTCGGCTTCCCCATTCCCACTTTTTCCCCCTCACATTACCGTAGTAGTAAGTAGATAGTGGTGAAAGTGCTAGTATGACGGAGGAACCAACCACACCAGTGAAAAGTGAAAGTACCCATGCCTTGCCTCGTTACTAGCATCATATCCTCATCATTGTACCATCCTCTTCATCAGCGCGGTCACACAGTCAAGCTAGCGCGTAGAAATATACATATCATTATGCATCATCATTTTCACTCTTGTACTCACTTAAACTCATTCACTTTCACTCCTGCTTTTGTTATGCTACAGTTAAGTGATGAACGGTAAATAGGCTGTGATGTTTCATACACATTGGGAAAGTTTTGCTTGGGAACTGGTCTGATACGCTGCGAGATAGAAGAGCCATCATAATGCAGCCCGTTCTCATAGTTTGCCCATCATCAACTTCTTCTTCCTCTCATCATCACCAACCGGCAACCAAAAAAACTCTTATTTATGTTGGGCACGAGAACTAACACGTTCATCTCCACTTCTGCTCAGGCAGAAACCTTTTAGAATGAAGAATGTTGTTTACATAGAGAGACTATGTCGGCGTGGCTTTTTTCCTTGTCTCCTGTTTCTTGCTTGGTTGCGCTTTATAAAATTCTTCGCTCTAGTTGCACATTTTGCATTTCAAGAAAAAGAGAAAAAAACTTTCACAGGGTAAGTAATATGTACCTACATTACTGATGGTGTTATTACTTATTTCCTAGAATTTTTTTTCTCGTGAGCATAAAGATAATGATGGGACTAGAAAAGAGGAAGTTGAAAATGTGATGATAGTACCGAAACATTTTCTCCAATGAAAACTTGCATCATTTATCATGCATATTTTTCTCTCATACACTTTAAGTGAAAAAGTGGCAAGTAGTATGTGATATCTAAATAAGCCACAGTAGTTATTGTTCACGGGAGAAAATCAGCGGAAGTTGGAGAAATGAACGTCTGAAAAATGAGCGAGCAAGAGATGGTTTACTGCTTTAGTGCAAAGAAAGTACAATGTCCTACTAGTGGGTAGGTACAAACAGGCTTCCGAAATTTTTCGCATGCGAATGTTTTGTAATAGATTGGCTTTTTGCGTTAGGAGAAAGTACAAAAGTCTATTAAGGGAATTCTATTCAAGTCTGACTTAAAAGCCTACTTCAGAGTTTCCTTCTTGACTCTCTGCTTTTCTATCTCAATTCACGTTATTATTCCCACTTCGCACCAATGCTTAACTTTTTCCTAGTTTCTCCGTGGGGAAAAATGAATAGCCCTTTTATTAACCTTACGATATTTTACTTTCAAAATGGAAAGTAAAAGAGCTACTTGTATAAGGTGGCCTCCACAAACATTATGCCGTTCTACGAGAGCTGGCATCAAGGGAATTATTTCTTTAATTTAGAAAAACAACCTACAGCTTCTCGGTGATTGCAAGCCTTTTAAGAAGTCCTTACTCTGGAAGTATTTTAGGGAAATTAGTTCAAAAAGCACTTGTATGCAGCCCCTCGTGCATCAAACAATTTATAACTACTTGAACCCAATTTGGCGATCCAAATAACTCATTTCTGACTAATTAGTGGCAAAGGTCAAAATATGGAGAACCTTTTCAAGCAACGAAATATATAGATGCATAGATGAGGGAAATAAATAGCTTTTATGATTGCCACTTTAACTACTACTTATTTTTGGTCTTTGTCCACCTTACATTCCTCGATGAAAATACTGTAAATAGAGAGGATCATATCATATCATTATAAAAGAGCTAGGGAAATGATAGGTCCATTTAGTTTTGCAAAACACTCCACGTCAGTAATAGCTAACAAAATGAACAAAGGGAAAATATTGGCAACAATACTATTAAGATTCATGGATACTCCCTGGGCAAAGTGTTACCCCAAAGGAGGAACTCAGGGCAGAACCTCAACCTCCATGAAAAAAATTCCTGGAAGTAACACGTAAGAAGAAGCGGAAGTAAAGTGGCAAGACACCCCTACTGCCTACTATAACTCATATTTCTCTTACTTCCTCTCCATCCTCCTTTCACGAGCAGACTACTCAACTAACCGCAACTAACCCACTCCACTTGTGTTCCTTTGTTAAGAATAAAAAGTTTGGGGAAGCAGGCCTCTATACTATGCATATGACGACAACGATGATGTGGTGGAAGTGGAGGAGGACTTGGAAGACATTTCCATTCACCACCACCCCACCACTGCCATCAGCATTTTTACATGGTAAGTAAGTACTCCTAGTTTCCTGTCCTGTATGAATTTTCTTTCTAAAGGAGATTCAGTGAAGCGAATAGATAAGTAAACTATCTAACAACAGAATCGCATCAAGGAAGACAGTTTCCACTGGAGGCTATATACAACGTTCAGAGATTGCTATTCTTCTATACACACACACAGTGAACCCACCAGCATGTCATGCCACCGCCACCGAGATAAAGCCATAAAGAATTCTGAATGTAAACACACACACTCATACACGAGGAAAAAGAAGAGGAGGAAGAAGAAGAAGTGAAAAGAAAGAAGTAATCTATTCCTTCTTCTTGAGCGTAGATTCAATGCCTTCGCTTTTGGCTTTTGGCGTTCCCTCATAAACCTGCCTTATTCAAGCCGTTCTTCAAGGCGGCTTTACGACAACGACCACACGCCATCAATATCACTACAAAATAAAAAGAGGAATCAAAAGGCTGCGATGAGTAGCATCTATAATGATGATGCTGCTGCTGCTCCTGATGATGATACGGAGATGAAGATAATAACGACTTGAGAAAAATTGGAGTGCCTACTTTGTGGTTGCACGCGCACCAACTCGAAATGAGATTCACAATATATCCATGGTCTCTCTACTACTTTCCCTACGAGAAAAAACAGTAGTGTCACTTGTTGTCACTGAATCATATTATTATGTGGCTATGCCACCACCATCACCGGAAGGTGTACCAAACTAAGTACGTGAGTTCCACTACGAATAAAACTGGGGAGAGTGGGAATGTGAATGGAGAAAATGAAAAACAAGATATTGACTCGCTTGATGCTTCACGGTTGCATTCTTCGCAAAATCTGATGGCAAAGTGCTTATACTTTTCTTTAAGTTTAAGTGAGCCAAGCTATCTTTTACGAGTGATGTTACCGTTCATTCTGTGAACGAGCTGAGGCAACATCATCCTATTTATATCCAATCTACTAAGAAGTGGAGCAACATAACGAAAGTTAACTTTTTTTTATCCCCACTCTCCACTGAAGGAAGACAGGAGAGGAGAAAGCCAAAATAAGCGAAAATTTGGAGAAGGAGAAGAGTGTATGAGGAACAGATACATACATAAATAAAGCGCTAAAAAGCCCAAGCGCAGAAAGCGATTTCCAGAGAAAATGAAAGTAGTAACTTCCCAAATTTGGACGGATATATTATTACTATTACAGTTAAACTTCTCCAGCGATGTATTATTTGCAACGTAGGTATAGACATAGAAAGCTTTCAGCCTTCACTAGAATTTATGCCTTGGAGTTGTGCGAATGGCAACTTGATGAGGGGTCTCTCCTTCTAAAGTGCGATATATATAGCTGTTGTAAAAAAATACATTCAGCATGATAAGTGCACGGTTTTGCACAAGAACAAATAACTACTTTCGGAAAGGACATGTAAAAGTAAAATTAAACAAATTTGTTATTTAATTCAGAGAAATTCGTTCCGCATTTCGGGGGTATGGTTTGTTTACAGCAGAGACTCGCAGACGCCGTTCCTTTCGCACATCCAAGAAAGTTTTTCGCAGTGGAAGGAAATGGAGGAAGAATTAGACAGGAGAGGCGGTGAGAAAGTAGAAAGGAGATTAGAACCATGATGCTATATTATTAACAGATTCACACCCAGTGAGGCAATGAGCAGGGGAAAAGTGTGTGGTAGTGGCAGCGGTAGTTTTACTTTATTCTTTACATATTCATATTATCCGAGCCATCATCATCTTCAGCTATCAAGCTCGTTCCACCATGGAGCTTTCCAACGGAGGAAGCAAACCACCGGCGAAGGCGGATTCACAAGAAAAGAATTAAATGCAAGCTGTGCTTTAAAAAAAGGAAGTTTATGCTATGTTTCCCTCCTCATTTTCTCTAATATATTCTTTGTATAAAATCGCCCATTTGTCTCTGACCATTTTAAACGAAGAGAGTGGTGCCGCGGCCCCCCGTGAGCTGATTTACATATTCTTTGCCTCCCCTTCAATCTCTCGGTATTTTAGTGTAGTGGCACGCCACACCAGGCCATGCCAGCACGAGGGCAAAGCAAAGAAAATTGCAAGCTTGCAAGGAGAAAATGAAATTTTCTTCTACTCAGCAGAGAGCTGATGAAAGTAGAGAGAAAATTGGGGAGGGAGTGATAGTTAAATATAAATAGTAATTGGACTCACTCCGCATAAAACTCTTGGTAATGAAGATCAGGGCGGCTACCCAACACTTTAATTTGTAGTGGATGGAGTATAATAAATGTATGCGTTGCGCCTCGAATCGGCGAGGACTTGCTAATGGCTTCAGCTTTTCACTGCATTGTCATAAATGAAACGTCGAATTTTCTTATACTTCAAAGGAAAAAATACCCCATCACAAAAATAGCCTGGCAGAAGGTGATGAGAGCTAAATAATTAAACGTGATAACACCTAGTACCACCAAATAGTGGTAGTCTATATACTTTAAAGGAAAAAATACCCCATCACAAAAATAGCCTGGCAGAAGGTGATGAGAGCTAAATAATTAAACGTGATAACACCTAGTACCACCAAATAGTGGTAGTCTAAATTGAGTACTATTGATATTTTGAAGCTACCTAATTATATCAAATCAAGTTACCATATAGTAGAGAACCAGTAGATCATTTTATAAACGAAAACTCTTATAAAAGGGTCTTACTAGTCACGGGAATCGCTCTTTTTAATTAGCCCGTAAGATGTTTTATGTAAGGCTTGTCTAAAGCAAAACTAAACGAGGTTCCTAATGGGCTAGCAAATTAAATAGAAATAGCCCCAAATCGTTTGTTGTTTAATAAGAGACAACCACCGCGTATGTAATTTGGGCGAATTTAGTCTCCAAACTGATTGAAAATTCATCGTAGAAATGGGACTGGATTCCTCACAATCTATCTAAGAACTCAAGTCCTTTTTTGAAAAAGTTCAAGCATAGGTAATATGCAGTACCCAAATATACTCACCCACACAAATATTCAGTTTTCAGTTGTAGCCAATAAAGTATTTTTCGTGACTAAAAGGCCTTCATAGATTTTTTAATAAACGTTTACGATGGTTTACTCTGGAAGAGTTATACGACTAACTGGAGCGCTGTGTGAATGAAAATAGCGATACCCACGTATTTTCCCTTTGTCATCATTAAGTAAGTGAAATCGCAAGCTAAGCCATTGGATATTTTAAAAAATAAATAATTCTGAATGCGTTGACATTTAAAATCACTCGAAAATAAATAAGTATATGCTAAAGAAAGACCCATTGTGTCCAATTTTTGGAGAAAAATCTCCATAATTTACCAAGAAAAAATCATCTTCAGAAGAAATTATCATTTCTTTAATCATCAACCCTTTCAGCATTCGTCTTGTCACGCTGTTTTGCTCCTCAATAAAACTTTTCTCATTTTGCTGGAGCACGTACGGGTTATTTGTAGGATTATTTTTGCTGGTCCAACTCCGCTCTCTGACTGACTGAGCCTAACAACTGCTTTTTTAATCTTCTTTACCGTCCCCTTTATATCAAAGATCACTTTTATTTGATAAATTAATGTAGAGAATAAGGAAAGAAAAGGAAATACGAAAGGAAAACTTCTAATCGTAAATGAGGGGAAGGGGAAAGTACGTCACATTCCAAGAAACCAGAAGCCATTTTTGAGGACAATTAAAGTCACCTCGACTCCGACATGCCATCATCTCCTTTAATGTTCCTCTTATGATGAAACTCCTACCACCAGCCTCAAGTCTTGCATACATTAATTGGCCATTTCAGCTTTTTTCCAGGAACAGCAACATGATTCAAACTTTCTCAAGTTCCCTTTTGTTAGACGAGCTTACGAGACGGGGAGAAGATGAAAGACGGAGGATAATGAATAACCCACCAACTCACTTTTATCACTTCAATTAAAAATATTACCACCATTCTTCCCCCATTCGCGAGTAAGGAAGGTGATGCGGTCTCTTTTTGCTGAAAGTCCCTTACGCTTCCATGCAAATCTAATCCTACTTATTTCGAGTACGAACTTGAATGTACGCACACCACAAACATACCACATTATAACTAAAAATACATTCTATTCTGTGCTTTTCATAAGGTTCACATGCTCATCTTACAATGAGGTGGACATTCCTGATCCGCCAGCTAGCCCCAAAGTTTTTTCCCTATTGATAGAGCATGGTCTAAACCATCTATATTTAAAATTACAGGCAGCACTATCCCATAGTTTTGTCAAAAAATTCGAAAATTTCCGAATCAATGTTGGGCACTATGGTGTAACTCCAATATGATCGGTGTGTCAAATTATTAAACTAAACCATAAGAATTGAGTTTTTATGCCACATTCTGTTTACATTTCAAGGTATTGTTCTTCAGACAAGTACATGTAAAAAAACTTTTTGTCCCCCGGGGGGAGGGGGTAGTATTTATAAAGGTAAAGCTATGGTAAACATACCCCTGGGGGTACTGGGGCAGTGCATTTTTGTAGATGAAACTGTTTTGGCTTATTGTAGTACCACAAAAGCCATTTTCGGACTCGTATCAATAGAAATCAGTAACTCTTTGTTTAGCAAAATTCTTCATCCTCCCTCATGCCCAACCCTGGTTTTCCAGAATCGTGATTACCATGTATTTAAATGAGGAACAAAATTTGAATTTATGCAAAAACTACCGAATAGTGCGACCTGTAATTTTAAATATAGATGTTTTAGACCATGCGCTATCAATAGGAAAAAAATTTTGGAGCTAGCTGGCAGATAAGGAATGTCCACCTCATTGTAAGAAGTATTTATAAAGGTAAAGCTATGGTAAACATACCCCTGGGGGTACTGGGGCAGTGCATTTTTGTAGATGAAACTGTTTTGGCTTATTGTAGTACCACAAAAGCCATTTTCAGACTCGTATCAATAGAAATCAGTAACTCTTTGTTTATCAAAATTCTTCTTCCTCCCTCATGCCCAACCCTGGTTTTCCGGAATCGTGATTACCATATATTTAAATGAGGAACAAAATTTGAATTTATGCAAAAACTACCGACTAGTGCGACCTGTAAGTTTAAATATAGATGTTTTACACCATGCGCTATCAATAGGAAAAAAAAATTTGGAGCTAGCTGGCGGATCAGGAATGTCCACCTCATTGTTAGTGACCTAAGTATTTCCTCCCTTATCACATCTGACAATTTCTTGACAATTAATTGTGTATGAATTGACAATTATACAGAAAGACAGAAGAAGAAGAATTTTCCTTCCTTCGGTTTCATTTCTCGAATATAATAATCACCACTGGAGGACAATTTTCACTCCATTTTGGTGTGGATGAAATGGAATAAAATCTTTAAATCTTATTCTGTTATGCTTGCTCATAGTTTCCATTCCCTTCGATGGTCATATCAGATCGGTGATGTAATGGCCAGCATTCAGGGGAACTCAAATGCTTCTGGAGAACGTATAACAGCACAAAATATTCATTCTCCATCAAGCTTTTGGAGGAAGATTCCAGACGATAGCTGTTTTTTTCAATTGCTATAATTGCCATCTCCAAACATACCAGCGAGATAAGGGCAGGGCTGATGTTGATAAGTAAAAGTGAGGGTGTTGCATGTAAGTCATGCAACTTGTTGTCTCGAGTGTATTTTAGTGACAACTCCGAGCTTACTACCAACATTTTGTGCGTACGTACCTAAATGCATGCCTCCGTTTGTCCATAATGGAAGGGGAAGATAAATGACCAGTACACACGAAATCCACCACCAGTGAAATAAAACCGTCAGTGTACCTTCTTACTTCCCGGTTTATGATGATAAAGTTCACAATTCACGCGTATTCTGACTCTAGCCTTGAGTAACTAGTACTTTTTCGCCTTAATCTTGTCATAAAACCAGGAACTAAGTATGTATGTCTCCCAAGTCCATTCAGAGATGGCTGCTCCAGTTAACTTACGCACGACTATTTGTATACAATGTACTCAGCAAAATTATAACTACTAATAAAAAAGAGGATGTAATTTCTCATTGACTTACTGCATTCGCCGGGATGCTTCATTTGAATCGAACTTCTCGTTTGGCAGGCATGCCTTCTCAGGAGACATTCATTAGAGTAGGTTTGAAGGTCAGTCCCACACACTGGAGCGTAGCTTGATGAACAGCTCTCCGGACATCGACAAGTTGCTCGTCCGCTCTCTATGAAGCAACTTTCTCCCAAGGCACAATTGGCTTGCTCGCACGGTTCTTCTGGAAAAATCAAACGTCAACACGATCATTAATTTTTTACTCAACAACATATGGAAAAGAAGTGGTGTGAAAAGGGCATGAATACGTCCATATTCATATTTTCAGATATATAGATATTTGTGAAGCCATAGTCAAGTCAAGCACCGAGAGCATATATCCGAACAGCTGATCAATATTGAACCGCACAATATCCAAAATCCTCCCCCCAAAAAATACAATAAAGAACACTTATGGGAAATTGAAACCACCAACGATCCATTCCAACTCTTTCTTTGGGTTATTTGGTATCGATGAAGCCGTGAATTAGTCGACAACGCATCCTATTG